>DWQT01005396.1:0-10338 GCA_018244895.1 Myscelus amystis hages | reverse complement strand
TATAGCCTTCGTCGATAAATGAGCTATCTAACACTGAAAGAATTTTTCAAATGAGACCAATATTTCCTGAGATTAGTGCGTTCAAACAATCAAACAAACTCTTAAGCTTTATATTATTAGTATAGACAAATAAATACCTATTTGTTGCAAGTCTGAGTGTACCTAAAAAAACATTATTTTTCCATTTATAGCATTCATATTACTGAGCACGGTTCTTCTGTAAATGTAGGTAGCATGGACCAAGTCAGGATTTTTCTGTGATGTTAGTTGAAGTCAGTTAAAAAGCAATGATTTGAACTGCTGCTTGACTAATGTGGTTATCATTGCTTATGTCGTCATCTGAAACACGTGAAAAAGCTTCTCCATAAATTCCTGCCCGAAATCCCCTAACTGAAAGTCCACGATGTTGTTCAACTTAACAGATCGTTTGCGACATGTCTGCGCATCAAGCCTCCGAGCGTTCTAACGTAATCTTTTATAAACACTGTTGTCTTAAAAGGTGTCTTCGCTTGAAATCACTTTCTGCTTAACGTACTGAATAATCAGCAAAGAACCCGCGTTACTTCTTTAAGCCTCTACCTTCGTGAAACGAGAGAAAATACTAATTAGGTCATCTTAGATATTATATGTAGCTTATATAGCTGGCTGTTAAATCTAAGTTATAGGACACGCCACCTTGTTTACGATACTTCGCTCTTGGAGCGGCGTGATGGTTATTATACTCAATCCAAAAAGATAAAACTAGTTCCAACCTGAAAATAGGACTACAGCGATAACAAGTGTAAAAGTTTTATAATCTCATTAATGCCGAGAGCGTGCCGTCAAGTTTTATTGAGAGGGTATTTCTAGTCTCGGCCATCATGTGATTTCGTATAATAGGCTTGTTTTTGCTTCCGAAATTGGCGGACATAAAGAGACAGTTCCCGGCAATAATTTTTGGGTGAAGGTATTGTACGGTAGAATGTAAACACATTTGTACATTCCTCTTTATAAATCTATATATTTGTACTATTGAACGAATTGTCACTTTTCATTATACTTCCATATTTAAGAAAAAATAGCTAAACCTAGGAGTGTATGTCCAAATGGTACTATGAGATGTAATAATATCTTTATAATATGTCGAACTCATATCAGTTTTTTTTTGGATTTTTGGTAGGGAGTTTTAAAATTCTAAATACAGATTTTGCAAATATAAATTGTCAATTAAAATGCATATTTCGTGTTAGCATGGACTACATTTTTATGTTGGTTTCCAGTTGACATTTTGATGTCGGAGGTTTCGAAAAACATATCCCACGGCGTAGTAGGTCCGCGGGAAGCTAATAAATCACGGCTTCGTTGACCCTGCAATGTGCTATGAACGACGGGCAATTAAGCAAAAAATTGATTTATGTTGACGCGATTGTGCTGCGTGCTTTCACAATTCACCAAGGATACGTTGTCTACAACACAAACGGCCAATGCAGAATTTATTATACTTGTTAAAGATCGAGACAGCTTGTTCGATGATCTGGAAAATCAACGGTTACGGTAGTAAGGTTTCAAATCTATCAGTTTCCCGAAATGAGATACACAGTATATTTTAAATTCTTAAGGATCCATCCAATCTTAAAAAGTTCTAAAAATTCCTTCGGATGCTACAGAAAATAACTTCTACTGAAAAGCAGAATGTGTTCGTGCATGAATCTACAACACTGCTATGATGAACTAAACGAAGATCATAATAGTAATATTATTTACCAGCTGCGATTTTTTGAACGAATTGCTTATAAATTGCTTATTATCTATTTGTTAAGATTACGTAATATCCGTATCGACTATTTACATGTAAACATTTCAGCTTTAATATAAAACCGTCATAGCAAATTTTAAAAGAACGGAAGGAAAAAAATGGGATGAAAATTTATAGCCTCATGCGTAGAAAGCGGCTTAACTTCCGGAGTTTACGTGAGAGGAGACATAAAGATATGAAATGTTGAATGCTCATGATGAAGGTAGCAATAAAGAAAACAGTTCATTAACGTCGTAAAATTTGGTGAGTGATTATAATAACGAGAGTTGTTGTTGTCGTTCAATAGGTCTTGTCTTTCAATATACCGATTAGTTTGTTCTGTTTGTTGTAAGGTATTTAAGCAATTGTAACTTTTAAATACTAACAATAGTCGGAAGGACTAATATAAGGCACATTGTGGTATATTGTGTACGTCATTTATATTGGTAACCTTCAAACGATATAGCTTTTTAATAATAACATATATTATTTGTAAAAGCTAGGTACTTTTACGCGGTAGGTACTCAACGCTGTGTTTATTTTACATTGAATCTTGCTGTTTCTAGGAGTGAAAAAAGACGTTTATGACACTAAAAATTTATAACCTCGTAAAATTTTACCACTCTCATCTGCTTTGCTAATGGTATCTTCTAAGGACAAATGTGACATTTCAATATATGTAGTTCTAATATTTTTGTGGCTTCGTCCTGATGACGAGGTAGAGGTGAAGTGGTACTTAAATGAAAGTAATATCATTATACATACATTAGGTACTACTTGAAAGTCGGGTATATTTCGACTCTTAAAATAACATTCATTAGCACCATATCGGTTAGACTGCAGCAACAGTCCGTTCCGTTTTCCGTTGTGTACCCTCAGAGACACCTGCAAAGCTGGAATAATAAAGAGTTTTACAACGTTACCAAATAGGGCTTTTTCTCGCGATTCAACCGCAATGTGCACTTAAGGGATTTGAATATCTCATGCAATATAACGTATTCAAATCCTTATTTTATCTGTTTCAACATATCTTTGGTAGAAGAAATTTGCTTAGAATTGTAATCTAAGTTAAGGCAGAATTTTATTCCTAAGCACTAAAATAAACGTTCACAATTGAGACCTTTTTGATGTATTGATAAATAATTAACCCGCTGTTAATCTGGTTAACCCGTTGTTATTTAAAGCAGCGCTTTATTTTTTGTTCGGAAGCGGCGCTGCGTATTTTAAATATGTATGTATATTATTTTGTCCTCCTTTGATTTGTTTTTTTTTTCGCATAGCATATTTCTTGCCAGGTTTTTGACCTGGCACCATATATTAATTTAAAAATTATTTCACAAACTAATCAATGTGATATGGATTTCTTAATTATTGTGTATGTACAGACATACGTTTCGAGTGACGTGACAACAATTCAGTAGAAAGTAGAATTGGCAAAAACAGTGGAAGACTTTTAACTAACAGACGTGACATTAAATATGAACATTTGGATATGCAACTTTAATACATTTTTACGTTTGAGTAATAATCAAAAGTTATATCCATTTTATCGGAATTGGTCCTTAAATTCTTCGATCAGTCCCACTTCAAGAGTAATGTTTTACGGAGCACGAAATCAGTTGATTGAAAACACGTAGCGAACTCGTTTGAACTTTTTTGTAAGTTCGGTTCAAGGAGGAGAGTTTTTTCAGGTGGACGATTTCTAATTTATAAATTGATATAATATGATTTGTTTTTATTTAACGTTCTTTTAAGATATTCTACAACAAAAAACCGTCTTGTCTATAAGTCAGATTTTTTTATTTCATTGATTTGATATGAGGAGATTTTATAAAGTAATAACTTGTTAATTTACATTGTAAGAAAATGTATTTGAGTGTTGTGCGGAGTTCATTAAAATTATAATGTAACTTGACAAGGCGAGACACAATCTATAAGTCGACACAAAGTTAAATTGTTCTGAGTTCGTTTGATTGAGCTATAACTTTGAACACCCTTTAACAGGAAGTTATGCGATTACTTAATCAGCTGTGGTATACGTTAGATGTAATATGTATATTATACATAATACATAATATTATGATAGACGTACCCACGTCATTGACGGTTGCGCCCCTGTCTTGTATCTAATAAAATGTATAATTTTTAACTTCGATTGTCGAATTAGTTATTTCTTTGGTATCGATTTATTTTATACCATTTAGTTTTTTAATAAACCCATAGTTACGTTTATAATTTGTATAAAGTAGTTCAAGTCGCTATATAACAGTCAGCTATAAAAAAAAACGTATGTTACATTTATAATACTGGCTACTAGAGAAGACTGGCAGGATAGAGTAATGGAACGTTTCTGCAGAATAAGAAAATGGAAAAGAAAAACAAGAGACTATCGTTGTTGGTGAAAGACGCCATAAAGAGGTTTGAAAAATAATAATAAATCTTAAAGACACCCAATTATCTATTCATTTACATACATTTTGAAGCATTTTATCACGTGAATTATAATTGTGTCGTTGCTTTCTTTTTAAAAGCAATGACACAATTATAATTATAGTTACATTTTATTTAAGCATTACTAGCAATCTGGCTTTCCTCCCTGCTCTGCACCGGAAGACGATTACTGGAGATCGTCTTCAAATTGAAATATAACATTCTTCTCTTTTTTTACTAGTCCTGTTGTCCTTATTAATCCATCTCAGAAGCTAAACTGGTGGTGGTTTATTTTATTAATGGTAATTGTAGTTTATATACGTACAAATATTTTGTGATTACTTTCTAAATTTTGCTAATATATTTTTGTTGGATTTCTCAAAATTTACTAAGCGCACGAACAAGTTGGATCCAGGAAAAATGCCCCATTTAATATCGTTCTTCCTTTTTCTGGTTGTCAGGATCTTACGAGGAGACGGAGCATGGATAAAGTGACTACTGTTATAAATAGGATCATAAATATTGCGGTCAGATACCTAGCCAGCGTTTGTAATGGAAAAAAGGCAAATTATTTCATGAAAATTAAATTACTAAAGAAGCTTTGTAAATAAAATGTTAGCGCATCTATATTGCCCTGTTATATTCAATCTCAGGAGGCGCTGTGCGCTGAGCGGACGAGTGTAGTGAAAGTTTTTACGATGTGATGAATTTTAAAAATCATGAGACATATTCGGTTCCTGTATTTAACATCAAAAGTAAATATGAACCAAGCAGTCGTTATTTCTCGTCTAGTGATTGCAGCTCTTTTTACGCCTCACTGCTGGCCACATTGAGTTTCTGAGTTCGTAAAAAATTTAAAACGTAGCCTAAAACCTATCGAGCGTTACAAAAAAGGGCATACTGACTCGCGTGTTCTGAATCTATTTTAAAATTACCGATTTCACAATAAATAAAAAATGCATGTAATTTTAAATATTGGTATTTGCGTATTTATTTATGTCCAAAGGAACTGTGTATCGATGTATAATGAAAGTAGTGAGTAAGAATAAATATTCTACAAGTAATAAATAAAAAATAGCGGGTTTAGGAAAATACAACGATATTTGGATTAAAGCAAAAATTTTCCTTTATTTGAAATTTATTAGTTGGTCGGCGCCGTTTGCAGATTGCCCATTTATCATCACGCTTGTATCAGCGTGTGTTCGGGTCGGGGTAGTAACGGCTTGGCCGCCGCGGACGTCGTGATATTCCCGCAGCCAAACCAGTACAAGTCGACTTTACGCGTCATTTGACAAGCTCCTAATGGATTGCGCACAGATTTGTCTCGACAAAGCTTTGCAGACAATGTATAATGAAGCGTGCATGCTCCATTTTTTGCTTCAGATAATGTGCTCGTAGATGAGTTATGGCAGAACACGCGCCGCTATCGCGGCTAAATCAATCAATTTCGTTGCTTAGTTTAAAGCACATGGCTGGGTCAACGTTAACTAACGTATTACACGACATGTTTTGCTTTTCTACATGGAATGTGGGTTTCTTGAGGTACCTTGTTTATTGAGAGAGGTATAATAACGGTGGAAATCGTTTATTATATGATACTGATTTGTTACGCAATGTGTTAAAAATAATTTGATATTAAGTAACCAATAACAACATTCTGAAAAAAAAAATGAGTTGAAGTGAAAATTTACGAACAGAAATGTACATACATTTTTACGAGACAAAGGTATCCGTAGCCGTATATATTTATACCAGTAACAAGCAATAAATTTCGTATCTCGTTATTATGATGTACAGCGTTGTTATCGACTCTCGTCGTTGGTTCCCTAGAGCCAACACAAACAAAAGACTATTACGAAGAAACAAGTGACGTGGAAGATTAAATAGTACCTATAGCAAAGTTTAAATAAGAACAAACTTCGACTTCGAATAATATGCGAAGTATTATGAGTGGGGTAGAAACATGAAGTATGTCTCTGGAGAATTGTGTGTACCAGAGGTAAATAAGTTTTATGTAATTTTGTTATCGTATGTACACCTACTTGCTTTGCTCTTAGACATACTCGTATTTTACTGAGCCGCAATTCAATTTTACACATTTCTCTTATAAAGTACTGCTCCATACTGTCATCTTCTTAATGAATTATGTAGCCTTCTTATTGAAGTAAATATAATTATATCAGGGATCCGATTGTTCTCAACTGTCGGTTGTTATAATTCACCAGTCCAAGATCCATAAGTACTTTGGAATGTACGTAGTACTTAGGACTTGTACTAGTAATTTGGAAAAAGGAAGTACTTACTAGTACGTAGTACTTTGGAATAAACGTAGTTAAAGCTCCTATTTTGACTAGTAAGGTAGAATGATCCGTATATTATGTACATAAGTACTTTATAAATTACAACTAGGTATGATTTGTCCATATCTAGAAACTTTGTGACCATACTGTATTTTGTAAATTGCTTTCAAGCCATTCAACTATATAGCAAATTACTTCTAGTATTCCATATCATTGTGGAAGATAGTCTGAAAATGCTCGTGCTCAAATGCTCTCTCATATGCGCGTTTGAATTCCGATTCAAACAAAAGAGGATCACTTGTCAAATTATTACATGCCCTTCCGAGTTCACGAGAAATAATATCTTGGCGAGATTCCAAAGTCAATTATCGAACGATCTTAGATAAATTTGACTCTCGACTCATTTATCTAAAGCACCTTCAAGAGCGTTCAAACAGTGCCACCAAGAACGACCATTGTCGTTTCTTCTTGGTAACTTTCCTGTAGCATTCGATATTAACCTCCCAATCCCGGGGACTGCTTGTTCATGATTGCCTGCATATTGATGTACTAGGGTTGCTGTTAATTATATTGCCCATTATAATTTTTGTTAATACACACCTGCGTTATAATCTGATCACGTTCATGTTGATCACCTACATGATTTTGAAATATTGTAATTAGAAAATTTTATATGTTTGGACTGTGCCTATCATCGGCAATTACTAAGTACCGTATGTAAGTATACATATCTTTGTTATTTTATTAGTATTTTTGTCTCCACTTAATGTTCACCCTTACCTCTTCCTCTTCTATTTTTGTCCATTGCCTGAAGGTTGTTTGGCAGAGGTCGCTTTAAGCGACAAGACCGCCTTTGTATGCTCTGTTAACTATCTTCCTTTGTATAACCAATGTCCTATTTTTACTGTGGTGTACAATAAAGTGTATATTATTAATTAGGTATTTAGATGTTTTCTATAAGGAAGACTGAAAAAAAACCTTTCGCGTTTCTTGATTTATTTTAAAATCATTACAATGTTCTTTACTCTAATACTTAAAATAGAAAACGGTGGATGGCTTTAGCTGCTTATGGCAGTTAAAACTTTTTATTAAAATATGATTGTGTCGATTATAAAAATAAAAGTTTATAGCATAAGTCTTAATGTCCTATAGCATATAATATGTATATATTACATGTACATATGTAGTTTTAATTCTTATACGCTATGGATTCCTCTTCTTCTTTCTTCACGGCTTGGATGAGGACAAGGGACATAACGGCATTCACCACCTGCCGAGAAAGAAATCTTATTAAGAAACTTATAATTAGTAGGTTGTTTAAAGTTATTGTTCCAACAATAAATAGGCAGAACAAACGGGGGTTGGGGCAACAAATGTTCAAACGAAAAAGATAATAAGGAATTCCAACCATCTCAATTAGCTGCTGAAGAATTGCATTTTGAACGTTTTACTATACCGGAAAATTGTTCTTCACACATAAAGTTATTACACAGATAATGGTTGCATACGTTATTTAGCGTAACGTTGAGTCATCTAATAAGGTGTAGGAACAACACAGGAACTATTTTAGACATCTTTATTTCGCAAAGACCTACTCCTATATCATATTCTAGATTGTTTCTGAAGCTTTATATATGTCAAACGAATTAACCTAAAACTATAACCTCCTTTCCTCTCCATCTCACCACAACTCCTCTTGATTTACGAAGAAACCGTCATGGAACAGAAACCTAAGTTCATTATGATGAACATTTACATTTCGTGAGGATACAGTGCCTCAGCTAAAACATAATATCTCCTGGCGAGCTAATTATACTATCAGATTTGGATGCCTAGCTTATATTAAGGAGTAGGTACCTACAGTGATGCTACTTTGAATATTAAATTGAAAGTAATAACTTATCTTTATGATATTGAGGAAAAACTTACACAGATCATACACGATGCGAGCACAATACCAGCGAGCCAACCGGTTTTCCCTTCTAGATACCAGGTGAGCTCGTCCACGCAGCCGTGGAAATATGCGTTGCCCGTCACCGAGTCACGGCACTCGGCTGGCAGCGGCTTGTTCAAGTTGATGAAGTCCATTGGACCATCCGCACCGCAGCACCCGATCTGAATTGAAATTAATAAGTTTCTAGAGAATTAAACGCACTGATACCCACACGAAACACCCTTTAATGGATAACATGTTGTAGCGAAAACATTTTCGTAAATCGTTGTGCAGAACGTTGGAAGAATTGTAAAGGGCTGAAATCAAAACATAAAAAACCACTATGTAAGCCAGTGGACCGTGGTAATCAATTCAAACTGGATTTTACCAGAACTTTGATCCCGGTGGATTTTTCAATGCGACAATATTCAATCGAACCGTACACGGCACGTGGCATGAGGTCATTTGATTACTCAGACGCTCCCAACGGCCGGCTGCAGCTCAGCATTTGGACCTCCATTTAGCGTTTTCATATCAAAAGCCTATTTGCGTTTCAATTTGTTTCAAAAGTCCAGCATAATCCATTTACGATAGAAAACAAACCATGAAATATATTTATAATTATCATTGTTACTTGTATCTTTAATCTGTTCCGACATTTTGAAGGCATATATGTAAATGGCATTTAATTTAATTTAATTAAAAACTGAGTGATGAATAACATGAATCATAATATTCCAATGTGTCTGTCCAGTTGCGTCTCGTTATTAAATCGAAGGATAATTTTAATATCTCACCCCTTCTTGAACCATCCTCAGTATTTCTCGGCTTCCTTCGTGTTGTGGGTTGTTAATAAGCCTGACAATGACATCTCTAATAATGGGTTGGATACTGGAGTCATACGTGGAAAAATCTAGTACCACGCAAGCGCCGACTAGTCCAAACACGAATAACCCTACTTGTGTTGCTATGAACTGCAAAAAAGATTAATACTAAATTATTAAGACCTCATTGTATAAAGTATTCGTAAAATGAAGAGCTGCACAGGAAAGGGTACGGCAAAGAAACGCCAAGTACAGTCGGCAAGTACTGTAAGTGGCCGGTAATGGGAAACTTCTACAAATCTGTCCGTGCTTCAGAGGATATGTGAAGTAGTTATCATCTACTATTTATTATGATTAGGTATCAAATCTTAAGATTAAGGATTAAGAAACAGATATGACTTGCATACTTTCAAATCTACATTGAACCATCGTTTCAGAGTACCTTTAAGATATCTTGCATTTATGATTTGCAGCCATTGTTGTAACAATAGCGGTTGCAGAAATTATATTTAATTATTTGTATACAATGTAACCGACACAGCTGCAATGATATCTGCAGGATCCTTGTGGTATGCGGTATGGTTGTGGTATGCGGTAACTTACAGTATAGAGTAGCAAGACATTTTCCATGAGTGCTGATCCGCAACCGAGGAACGCGACTACCATAATACCGAGGGATGCGATGAGAATGATGTAGATGCCAATGAAGTACCGCTGCAGCTCGAGGATGCGCATCCATTCGTTAAACCCAGGTTCGATACAAATCCATAAGCACAAAGCGAATATGGATATACCAAACAACTGTAACATGAAAATTATTATTAAATGAGATTAACACTAAGGACTAAACTAATTACAATTTTAATAATCATTATTGTTATAACATAACGCTGTGTCCCTAATGGGGTATACGAAAACCGTCAAGTGTCAAATATCTTTGATCTCACAAACCAGACTGGCTTCTTCTTCAATTATAATGAATTTTTTTTTTTTTTTTTAAATATGGAAGTAGAAGACGAGCATGCAGTCCACCTGATGGTAAATGGCTACTGCCGCCCATGGACATTTGTAATCGAC
>DWQT01005395.1:0-10338 GCA_018244895.1 Myscelus amystis hages | reverse complement strand
GACGGAAACTTGTCAACTACAATAGACACTTGAACGCAACGTGTTCAAACAGCGGTCGATGCGACACTAAATATTGTGTCACAGTAAATTTACCAATTACAGACACTGGTGTTCATACAAAGACATTCGATGTATACACTGAGTGCACGGTGTATAGTGTCGTAGTCTGAACCGGCCTTAGACATATTTATCGACCGTTATGATAAGAACGCGATACGTTCCTATTCGAAAGTACACCACGCACAGAACTCTCATCGTTTCAAAGTTCTCATATGAAAAACGAAAATACTCATTTCATAGACAAAGTAGCGCATTTTTCAAAGCCAGTATTTATCTTGGATGCTTTGAAGAATGTGGCGTCAAAAAACACAAGTTCCATAAAATAACAAAAAACTATATTTATTTATTTCCGTCCAATTTACTCAGGTAATTGATTTTTATTGATTACTTCTATAACGTCATCATAAGAGTCGATGTCATTTATCGGAATATTTTGCAAGTCCGTTTTATCTGTCAGCAGTATGATTATGGTTACGAGGATTAACAATTGTCTGTGATAAGCTACTGTATTGTATTGTAATGGCTTCGCTCGCAGAATACACTCCGCATTAGCGGCAACGTGGAGCTGTTCCCGCCTGGATCTGATGGCATATTCCGAAGCTCTGGATCAAAAGGGATAATAGACTCGGTTTTGGTAAGAATCCTTTAATTTACTTACATATCGCCGGACCTCTTAATATAATAAAAATCATACAATGACATATTAATGTTACGAGAAATTGATATGGGCACAATAGAAGATCCAACAGAATCCATTTCGTCCAATGTAACTTTTGTTACAAACCCAATATACGTACAGTTACATTCATCCAAATAAATGGATTCATTTGATAAAACATATATTTTGATTGGTGTGATTATTGATTGCATTGGATTCTGTAAACTGAAAGGCCTATAGTAGACTATATTACAACTGCCACAAATATCCTAGTTCATGAAAGGAATGCTAATTGATAATTTTTAATCTGGCGAGTCTTTTGAAAGATACAATGATAATAAATTTGGCTGTAACTCCGCTATCAAAAGAAATTCGATTATACTATCTGTAAATTACCTATTTAGTTTCGTCCCATACATGTCCTTAATCGAAATTTATATTACTATTTCAGAACTTCAACGTGTCTACAGAGCTAATTGGCGGGGCGGCCGTGAAACAGATCGCACATTACGGGCAGAACATAAGGGACAGACGGTTCAGAAGATGGGACTACGGAACGGTGCAGAATTTGATACGATACAGAAGTCTAAGAGCCCCTGCATACGACTTAACTAAAATCAATATAGACATAACACTGCATTACAGTCTCAACGATGTATTGCTCAGTGAAAGTGACACTTTATTGATGGCAAGAGATCTTCCGAATGCGAGGGTTCGTAAAGTAGCCAGGGACTCCTTCGCTCATCTGGACTATGTTACCAGCGACGATGTAAAAGAATTGGTTACCGACTACATCATTAAGGCTCTTGGACGTTACTGAGTGTTCTGTTTTTTTTTTTTATTTATTAAACAGTATTTTAAATGGACATTTATTTCGAACAACAATATCGCATATGAGAAACCACAAAATAAAAAAAAATAGCCCCAAACATTCCATTGGAGATCCGTTTATATACTGGCAAGTTAGTATTGGAAACTGCAATAAAATATGATTCTGATTAATTATAAATACTTATTCGTTTTAAATCAGCAATATGCAGCAAGAACAATTACCTGAAATAAACACGAAGAGTTTATGAATAATGAGAATTACAAGGAACACATCGGCGAGTATATGTTATAACAGTACTCTCCAATGAATTAACTCTAATTAATTAATTAATGCAAACAAAACGGTGTATTTCAAAAGGTATTGTCAGTAAGCGTCCAATATGCGGAACATATAAAACAATGGAGCGACAGTGAATCAGATTCAATGCACTAGTCATTTTATCCATAATCTGATCCAAACACTTCGAAATCCATTCCTATGTGATTCGTATTGTCGAAAGCATCGATATGAGCGACGTGGAAAGAATGAAAATTATGGATTTGTTAAGCATTTGTTTCATTATGACTATCCTTAATCATAAACACGCCCGATTGTAACATATTATATTGTTAAGCAGTATTAACCTGACAGGCAGATAAATCACAGCGTTCGGGTTTAACAGACCCGTGTCAAACCGAATTAATGACGCCGAACCGATCCCCGAACACCGATCATAGATTGCATTTACCTCGTGGAGTTATGAGATGTTTTGTACTTATATGTAACACAAGTAGCTTTGTTCACACGTCATACCGTTATTGCGCTAGTAGCGCCATCTATAATGCTGTAATTACACGAAAATACGTATTTAATCCTTATCGCGTAAGAAGCCTATGTCACGTTCCAAAACCATCAACTATCTCCATACCAAAAATCAGAAAGAAGGACTTTTAGTATGAAGGAAATTAAGTATGGATAAGAATTTTTTTAGGATGGGCTACAGAGGGAAAGTCGCAAAGATATTGATCTTGAAGAATTTTTTAAACCAGTAAAGGACTTATTAGGTGAGGATTTCCACAAACATCAGGAACATTTACAAAGCTGTTATTTTGATATTACAAAAGCCGATTCAATTTTAATAACCGAATTTATCGATATAAATCTTATTGACTTCCAATCAATACGTTACGTTACCAAGCCACGGTACTAACGAATACAGAAGCGAAAACTCGTTCCGAATTAACAAACCGCACACGTGCTTCCGCCCGCCCAACAATGCACTATATGAGCCGATACAGAGAGAATTTACGATATCGGAGCATATTGTCTTTAATGAATACGGGCAATCTTATATAGGCAATCTAATTACATCAATGGCCTAGTATGTTACTTGGAAAATATTTATAGCTGGAAATATATAAAAACCACACAGTTGGTTTTATTGCGAAGATTGTTTACATAAACATTATATTAGTTAAAGACCTCTACTCTATCGCATTAGGCATGGCCTCTAATGATAGCTGTGTGATAATAAATAAATGTAAATTTATCCAGATTATTGGACAGAGATACATAAATGTATATCATCTTTCGTTTCAGTGGGTCGCTTTGTTTTTCATCTTTGCTCTTATCTCTTTCTCCGTTTCTTCAGTCACGAACGGCGAATTTTAGGACATCAGGTGGTAATACCACTTTGTAACTGTTAATTCATTCTCTTATACAACATTTCCTCGATATAAGAAAACATTATCTTATAGATATAGGAGATTTTACCTGAAGTTTTATTTGTAGTGGTCATTGGGCCGTGTTTATCGGGACAGCGCTCGGGCGCGCGGCGCGTCCCTCTCAGGTGAATAGGGTCACCGATTTATTATTATCTTCACCTCCTTCTTAGCTTATTACACTCGAGAGACTCTAAGCATTAGCGAATGGGAAGCAACCCTATTTTTATTTATAACAACAGCACACGGACATAGAAGTAATATCATAACAGTAATTAACACAGTCTCACACACGGCTAAGTCAAGTCTTAAGATTTTCTTGTAATCCTCCATTATTAAAAAGTGTATGATAATAAAAGAATATCGTACAAGCGTTTTTAAATAACACTTGGATCTATCAATCGTCATATCAAAATATTGCTATGACCGGTTTTATTATTGTATTGCCAGTTTAGAAACAACTCAAAGAGTATTTTGGAAACATAATTTCGTATATACCCAAAAAGTAGAAATAACTAACCGAAATCGGTTCACCCCGTCGAAAGTTATGAGGTACTCGTAACAAACATAAAAAAACACAGTCGACTTTAGTACCTCCTCGTTTACGAAATCGATTAAAAAAGACATAAAAAGGTGATAAAGTGTTTAGACAAAGATTCTATATTTTAAACGGAGTATAAAAATAGATTATAGTTTAGAAAACGCGAATAAAATGTTAAAAGCGCCAACCCTAGTGGCCAGCCGCGCAAGAGATAGGATATATAGCGTAATATTTCAAGCAAATTCGGCTATTACTCTAACAGGTCGGTTTTCTTAACGTTATCGATGTCTAAGTTATAAATGGGATATTCAAATTTGTTAAAGTGGAAATAATTTAAGTTTCGCTATTCGTAACGAGCGACTACTTATTTCTTTCATTATCTGTCTACCCTTTTTAAGCAATTATATGAAGAATTATATTCAATTATATGATTGTTATTTATTAGCACCAAACACAAACTCGACAACATAAATGATTGATAAGTAACAAGTTTCAGGCGTTTCTATAAATCTTCTCGATAAAATCAATCAGAATCTATGTTAAAATTATTAACAAAAGGCAGCGATAGCTCAGTGGATTGGATAGCAGTCTTACACTCCGGTCTGGATTCAAATCTCGTTAAATACATGCGTATCAAATGCAAAAAATAATCGAAACTGCACACATTAGTACTGTACAATGTTCTTTGAGATGTTTACAGCCAGTTAATACATAAAAGGCCAACGTAGACTATGCACTTAAATCCATTGCGATAGACCCGTATTCCGCAATTCTACAATACAATTATTGAAAACAAAACAAAACAAAATAATTTCTCACTACGCTGCAATAGTGTTGCGGAACACAAATATCATAAATCAATTGTCCACGGAAGCATCCATGCTTGATCTATAAAAAGACACAATAGAAAGAATAAGCCGAAATAAAACCACATACATGTCTCATTTCATTTCCGCGGTCCGCGCTCTGGACGGGCGCGACAAACGAAACCAATTTACCGGCACCGATACACCATAAACTATTTGATGCGCCGATACCGGATCCGCGTCACGTAGTTCCCTAGACGCGGATATTGGACTTGTGGCATTCATACATTCACTGTACAAGGACCAAGATGGATAGATACGACTATGCGGGGATAATATTGGGGCACCCACCTCGCATGTAAATATTACAACACATCTATCTTCCGTTTCCGTTACACAACCGTTCTTAAAAGTAACAAAACACTTTGTTTGCGCTTTCGTCTGTTTATAAGCGATTTTCTCTTGTTATTCTTATTCCCAGCTGGTGACTAGCTATAGTTTTCAATAACGATTATGGTAATACTAGTCTACTTCATTCGTAGTACTTTACATTGTTTTTTTAACTGATAACACTGAAGTATCTATGGTCCAACATGTTATTGTATATCTGAACTAGTCGAGCATTTGCCAAACACCCTATAACAGTCAAATACCCTGTATCAGTCAAACACCCTGTATCAGAAAAACACCCTGTATCAGTCAAACACTCTGTATCAGTCAAACACCCTGTATGAGTCAAACATCCTGTTTGTGTCAAACAACCTGTATCAGTCAAACACCCTGTCTCCTGGACAGTGTTTCGATAAACAGCGCCATCCCACCTCAAGCACCGCTCGACGCATCCGGTATCCCTAGACGGCTTTCAGTAACGAAAACAGTGATTGGACCTATCTTATCCCTGTTATGATGTCAGTGTTTAAGACGAAGACGGAAAACCGAAAGCAATTTACCGATATTGTGATCATAAACTATCGGTCACATTCGCACTCGCGTCACGTAGCCACCTGATCATGGCGGCCGCGCGGGGGTTAGCGACACTCTATATTCAGGAGGGCGAGATGTTTAAAGATAAGGGTTGCTTATTTATTGAGGAGAGAAAAAATATCCTCATTAGTTCGACGCTAATCCGTCTTCAATCCACCGCAAGACAGGCAGAGTGCAAATAATAAAAAAAAAATGCAGTTTTTTTTTTATTTAATCGCCAGTAGCAGTATGTGACAAGATTACCGAATGCTGAAGAAATCAACACAGTTGCGAAATTTAGGGCATTCACTTCCAATTGTCAACTTTTTTCCGCCTGTTCAGTAACAAGAGAAGTAGAAGTGGTGAGTGGTCGAATCGATACATCAGACGAATGCCTCGTTAGTTACCGTCAAGAGCACTTTTACTCGATTACAGGCAGCGCCAATTACTGGGCGGTAATGAGGCGTCATGAATTGATTTCGGTTATTGATTAACATTATGTTTGTGTTTGTGTGTGTGTGTGTGTGTGCATGTACACGTGTATGCGTTTATGCGTGTATGTGTGTATGCGTGTATGTACTCGTATGTATGCGTGTATGCGTGTATGTGTATAGGAACTGACGTGCGTGTATAGGAACTGACTCCTAGGCCACAGCTCGCGCTTCTCTAGGAGTCATGGTTCCGAATTAATGTATGTCCAAATTTTGGCTAATAAATCATTATTATTATTGTTATGTGTGTATGCGTGTATATGTGTATACGTGTATTTGTGTATGTGTGTTTTTATAGTGTAACAGCTTTGCGTTTCCTACTAGCTCCCTCAGAGGTTAGAACGCAGCTTACGAAGATATACTCAACGGCAAGGCTGTATACGAAAACAGCCGTCAAGGTAACCGACCCGCTTGTCATGTTCTAATCCCGAAAGAAGCAAGAGTCGGCGCTCTGTACGCACGTCACGAGCTAACAGTGAAATATTACGCGCAACTATCGGAAACTGTTCGTTAGCGGTAGGGCGAACACAATTTTGATTTTACCAAGACTGTCCTGGTTCGTATAAGAGCGTTTGATTCCGAATTAGGTTTATCCCATGAAAGACGGACAGGGTTTATAACAAGTTTCAAAAACAAATTGTTCACCAATTGTTTAAAGTACAGAACAAATATTCACGCCCGTCTCGCAAATATTAGTGACTGCGATCGCGATGACAGTATTGCGAATTAAACTTTTTTAATTGAATTGTCTGAAGTTACAAGAAACCTTAACAAGCTCTAAGTCATAATATAAAATTGAAGTGAAATTCAAAACTTCTCAGTTTGTCTTCGTGAAATGAAGGAGCTTAATTGCTCCCTTTGTTCTACTTCATTTAGTCAAAACATGTTTTTGTAAATCAACGTTATAGGGTGAGATCCCTTGGATAGGTATTATAACTATAATATATGATTTAATATTGATTAACAATTCTGGTGTTCTAGATTGCAGATTGCCAGGTGCCAGGGTTTTCTAACGTTAGCGGCTCTTCTGTCCCAGCTATAAGGTTACTTGAATCTATGCCAATTTACATAGGAACAGCGTGGCGGAGTATGCATCAGGCCTCTTGCAGTTGCGAAAGTGACAAATACCTAGCAGTGAGTTAAAAAAAAACAGCCATGTATTTTTAATCTATGAATCGTTCATGATATCTAGTAGTTTGCTGACAAGAATTTAAAAAAAATTGCCGGCTGATTTTCACTGGCGCATTATGGTATGTCAACAACCATAAAACCGAATTTAGAGCGACAGTTTTTAGGAACCGCCTAGAAAACAAACAATATTATGACGATCGTATCATAAGGGAATCGAAGCGCACAGAAATCTCAGGGCACGACGAAACCTATGGCGAACGTGATAGGAATACACGGACGTAAACAACAGCGCATACAATTTGTTCTTGTTTATTCACATATCGAAGTTTTTCTGGCAGTCGTTTTATGGAATATTTCACGGAAACAAAACACGGTCTATACCTATCAACTTTTGACACGTTGCTCTCAGAGGTTTAGCTTTCCTGTGCAACTTTATCAACACAATATTTGTAATGCAAAACAATTTTAATAACATTCAAATTGATATTGCAATCACAAGTTTGTTTAAAAAAAAACTTCTCTAGGAAAATCCTCTTGGAAACAGTGTATCGTGGCTACCGTATCGTAAGGGTATCGACGCCGCTGTATTTATAAGATCCGGCGAAACCAATGCGCACGTGATTGGAATATAATGATCTTATCAAAAAGTGGGTAGTTACACATTTGACGGGCTGTTATTAAATATAACATAACAGTAACATACAGAAATATCAATACTAAATTGAGTTATTCAGATTCGTAAAAGACTTGTGTGTAACTTCATTCACGGTTCACCATTTTACACAGGCGCAAATATTTGTATACTTACGCAAGCAATCAGACAGACCTTTTGAAGGAGTAACCTTAGCAGGTGAATCGTCGTGGGTTCGATTCCCGCGAACAAACGTTTGTGTGATGTGCACCTTTGTTATGCGCCTGGGTGTGATACTATTTTTTTTTATTAAATGGAAGTAACAGACGAGCATGCAGTCCAGCTGATGGTAATACTAACGTAATACTGTATTTATTCACACGAGTAAACGTAACCTATAGTGAACCTTTTAGTAAATGAAGGCGCACCTATGTTTTCTCCGGTACCCACCTTCGCTCGCTTACAAGTTTCGTTGCGGAACGCGAAAATAAGAATGATAAAAATGCCCGGACCGGGAAATTACTAAAGGAGTATATAAAATACGCGCCCTCATTTTGAATTAACCTAGTTTTAGACGTGCAAATGGAACTGCCAAAATATAACGTTCCTTTTGCATTCGTTAGCCAACATATCTAGACTTTCTATTTAAGGTTTTCTTTTTCGAACTGCTACACATTATGCTAATTTTATTATCAATAGAATTATACATTTAAGAGGCGCATTAATATCCGAGAAGAATTGTTTGAGTTGGCTTCAGGTTATTGGACGATTCGAATCGTCTTCCGTTCCATTTCGCAGCGGTATGTCATTGCTAAAACAAGCTTTAAGCTTTGACCTACTAAGACTATAAATGCGAAAATATGAGTTTATAGTCGTATTTTCCTTTATCATGCCTAAACGACTGGGCCGATTGAGATGAAGCTTCTTATATGCACAGTTTGAAGCCAGATAATGTACCTACGCTACTTTATATCCCGATATTCCCATGGAATCGAAATTTACGCGTTTAACACAACGGAGCACAGTCACTTTACATACGAAGCACACGTTATCTGACGTAAAATACAAATGTAATTACGTTTAAATTTCGAACGGGGACGAATTCAACGGAACGTGTAATCGTGTGCCGTTGAAGCCGTTAAAGCGTGCGTCGGAACGCACGTGCATTGTTCATTAACGCCGGCCCCTTCCAAAAATCGTCCGCAATTAAACAAACAAACGGCTACGTTTCGTCGTTTTTAATTTTCGGTTAACTTGTGGCGCTGGCGACGCGTAAAAAATGATTTTCTGTTTTTTTTTTTTTAAATCTATATTACCGGGTTTCAATACAATGTGTATATCTTCTATTTGACTTGCGGCGCTGGCAATGCGAAAATTTATTTTTTGTTTTTTTAAATCTATATTTTGGTCTTTCAATACAATGCGTATATGTTCCATTGTTCATCGCACGAAAAATACGCGAAAATTGAATTAAAAAACACCCAGTGTTTACCGGAATGTTGTCACGTCAACGATTCGGTTATTGCGAGATCAGTGACGTGTCGTGACACGCGGGTCATTGGCGAGATAATGGGCTGTCACGTGCGCGATACTCCTTCACGTCGCTGGTAATGTACATGTCGCTGTCACGTCAATCGGGAACACTGGGGCGTTGGGCCGTTTTACTTCGCATATAGCGTGATTAGGGAATCAAGAAATTTAAATTCATATAATTTTATTCATTATAACACATAGTTAATGAACCTTATACTCTTTACAACAATCTTTGGCTGTGTGTGCAGCAAAGTCGACACACGTACATAATAATATTTTCTACCCTCCGGCCGAAAAGCGGCAACTTTCGGCCCGCTGCGCAAAACGATGTTGCCGCTAACCAGCATCGTCGAGTCGAAAAATAGTATAAACACCTCGGCCAGTAAAAAGATTGTCTCAGATCACGTGTTAGTCAACCTCGGTCGACAATCACTTGCGATCTTAAACATTTCTTATTTTAGTTCTCTAGGTGTGTAATATAGGTATTATTATGTAGATATTTATTACACCGAGACACAGAACAAACAAATCATCAAACAAATATTGAAGCCACGATATCTCATTTTGCAGTCGAAGCCAGTCTTTATTTCAACTCAATCCGCTCCGTATTGGCTATCGTATGGTACACACAAATTCCCGAAGCGATCGAATCACACGACCAATTGCCGGACGAACGAACGCACGTGATCTGTTTACTTATGCTCATTGTAGTGATTCCACTTCGGTTGCCTGCGATATGTATCCCAGATATCGTAGGGGTATTTATAGCGGGCCCTTTATCGACCGTCTGCAGATAGCGAGAATTCTGTACCCTTATTTGGATTTTTGTGTAAAATACGTCATGTTACACCAATCTGGGCATATATTCTATCAGTTAATACTATACAATGTATACTATACAGTATACGCATCTTGCAAATAATCTTGTTATTTAAAAGAGTGCTGGGAGTTTTTTTTCCCGGATTTTTTCTCCCGGTCTACCATGGCTTGAA
>DWQT01005394.1:0-10340 GCA_018244895.1 Myscelus amystis hages | reverse complement strand
CTCGTGTTCACACAGAGACATTCGATGTATACACTGAGTGTACGGTGTATGGTGTCGTAGTCTGAACCGGCCTTAACCTTTACCAATGATTAAAATATGGTATTTATTGTGTTGTTTATATGTACTGTGATTAATCCTACACACAAAGATAAACTTAAAATAAATGTGTTGACCTTTCAACAGAAATATGATCGACCTTTATAATTTAATACCAACTTTAATAACTTTAATCTTTTAATTATTACGTTATTCTGTTCATTTTTATTCATATTGGTACACCGAAGCTGAGAATGTTAATATAATTCTACAGATATTTATGTTACACATGAACTAAATACGAAATCTATACTAATAATATAAAGCTGAAGAGTTTGTTTGATTGTTTGAACGCGCTAATCTCAGGAAGTATTGGTCCGATTTAAAAAATTCTTTCAGTGTTGGATAGCTCATTTATCGAGGAAGACTATAGGCTATATAACATCACGCTAAGATGAAAACGAGAGGAGCAGCAATAAAAAATAATGTATATAGCAAAGCAACGTTTGCCGGGTCCGCTAGTTAGTAATAAAAAATGATTACCGATAGTCCCGGGTTACAACCAGACGTGATTGAGTTCTTCCTGAATTTGGGTACGCAGATCTGCATCGAACTTTTCCCTTTAGGGGGCCCAGCGCATCCATACTCGTCACTCCTGTTGTTCCTCGTCAAGTTTATGTTATTCGTGTTGTTGACCTTTACAAGTATATTGCAAGTCTGCGAGGCGATTTGAAACAGACCCTCCTCGAGGTTTCTCTTATTGTTGTACTGCCGGTTGAAATGTAAATAGTCCCATAAAGAGGGCATTTTAATTTACGACCGCGAACGCTAAGTTTCGAAGTTGTGAAGGGCGGCACGCGTGCGAACGCTCGCATCAACAGTTTACTTGTGAGAGCTGTCGGTAGATGCCCACGCTGACTTGCGCGTTAAACTTTACTACGTGATATTGGTGGAGAGTGTATACCTCCGAAATAACACTCGTTACACAGCTATTGTGTCCCGACTTCGCTTATGTTTCGATTATTTTTAAATATAGAGACCTAACTAGTCGCTTGTACGTAGTAACTTAATAGTTTTAATAACGACGCTTATGAAAATGAGGCTATCTAAAATCCGTATTAAATAGTATCCGTGCCATGACGTGTCAGCTTCGTGACGCTAATGTTCGCTGCGTTTATAGTTTCTAGTTTATTGTAAGGTGGTTGAAAACAACATTGTTAGATGGCTGAACCAGTTAGAGTTCAACATTAACGTTAGTCACACTTAATACTTCCCATTTTATTTTGGTATTTTTGTTTAATTTACAGGTAATACAAGAATGTTTGTTGTTAGATTTAATAATAAGAAATAGGTATATGTTTATTTAGTGTTTTTATATCCGTGAATTAAAGTAGACGCTCTCGTGTCATTATAAAAGAAATTAAACACAATATTTATACAGAAAATGCTATTGCTAATGCTATTTATATTTTTACTACTGTTTTTATGTATAGGTACAGAATATTATTATGTGTAAACAATCGTCAGACCGATCATTGTAGATCTACGTCGATATTCAAATTATTAAATATACCTACTTAACAAAATGAAACGCATTTTTTAAAAATATCCGCCTAGAAATAAACCCGTACAGAAATATTTTTCTATACCATAGCTAATTGTAGTTATCGATTTAATAAAACGTGTCTCTAGTTGGTCGTTTTTGTTATAAATATTGTATAGTTGGTAATGTACACAACACAGACGCGCCGAGCGTTTTACTCATGCAACTCCCTAGACATCTACGCGACATGAAAGCCTGCGTGGTAAATAATTCAGGAAAAATACATATTTGGGAGGCTAAATGCCAGCTCCTGTCGGTTCAAGAACCTTGGGTTACGCTAGTGTCATATGAATACTTCATGCTGAATGTTGGAAATATCAAGAAAGACGTTCACACTGTAATTCGCTAAGTTGACTCCAGCTTTTCACTCTCAATTGCAATAAAAAGTAACCGTTTTCAATAAAAGAGGTTTCAATTTGACCTTTTAAATGTTATTGCTAGCGACTGGTCTGCTATCATAGAGGTTTTAGGCCATAGACTACCACGCCGGCCGAATGGCGATTAGCAGACTACACACCTCAGA
Source organism: Myscelus amystis hages (assembly GCA_018244895.1). Taxonomy (NCBI): domain Eukaryota; kingdom Metazoa; phylum Arthropoda; class Insecta; order Lepidoptera; family Hesperiidae; genus Myscelus; species Myscelus amystis. The sequence continues at coordinate 8,178 of DWQT01005394.1, read as the reverse complement.
AAAAATTATATGCCTGCTCATTTCATTTCATTAGTGATGGTAATTTATGATTAAATAAACAAAAAATGTAAATCCGTTACTGGCTTTAAGGCATGATTATAATACTCAGTAACTTATAAATACTAAGAGCTGTGGATTTTGTAATAAAATAAAATAAAAAAAATAAAATGAATACAGATGAAGCACATCACGTCTGGAAGGAAGGATATTTAGCACTCGCGTACTGTCTGCTTATGTCGTTAGGAACGTGGTTTAATGGTATAATAACAATAATTCAGCTATCGGTTTCAAATATAAAGTACAAACAAGTACTCCAATATCATTTACTAGAAGCATAAGCGATAATAATGCAATTTCCCAAAAATGGTTATAATAATAATTGGGACAATTCAACACTGTCTGGTACCAAATTAGGCAATTAAATGCCTGTATGTAAAAAACCACATTCAATACAACAGTTAAGGCAGATCGATAAATTATTATCTCTTACTTACGTCCTGAAAATTGAAATAAAATACGTTAATGCTCTACACACGAAGAAGAATCTCAATTGCATTTTATTATTAACACTGATCCAAAAGTCAGTAGCGCAAGTAAGAGTATGGAAACTAGAATCGAGCTAGTTAAGATTACACTCAATTTCACGACTCTATCGATTATGCAAATGGAATGGGAATTACCTTTCTCGGTTAAGGCTAAGTCGGTTAGAAAATATTAGAACTGGTATTCATAGCAATTCCTTGGTATAGGATTTCTACTGTATCGGATCTAGAATTCGATCGTGAAAATTTTTCTTTAAAGTTTCACAGATATATCTTAGATTTAGTAGGAGTAATGGAATAAGAATTTTCCAGTTATGAAATTCAACAGACTTCATATCCAAAAATCTATTACAATGCTGCAAGTTTCATTTAAGCTTCATTATTCCATTTATCTTTTTCAGTATCATTATCATTAGTAACCTTTACTTCTTTTCTTCCTATCGCAATATCTACCTATTGTTTCCGAGCGCTAAGTAAAATAATCTTAGATGTCCTAATTACTACTCTACCCGGCTGGATATCGCCTTCCAAGACATTAGTTATTGGTTATTCCATTTTAACAGTATCTTCTTTTAAACTCATCGCTTCCTTAATAGGTAAGAATTCCATATACTCCTTAACCCTCCGTCTGCTACACAGGATATCTTGCATTGTAAAAAGTTAAAACTACGAGTATAGCGACTGTCACGCTGCCAAAGTGCAAGTTGTCAGTCTTCGTATTAAGGATTATTACGAAACTTGTAAGGTCTCCTGAAGATATTTTCCTGAATATACCTTATATTCCTGCTACAATCAAAGGTGCATAACAAGGACTAAAATCCCTGGAGGTTCGAAGAGATTACGTTTAAACGTTACCATCGCAATTAAAACACCATAGTTACCGTTATTTATTTTATCTTTACTTCTTATATATTCGTTCGCGACATATGAATACATACAGAGTCTGGAGAACTTTTGATCCGGCCGCACTTTCTCTTTGATCGACCCCCTACGGCTCTCGCATTCATCTTCAATGCGGAAATTCTGTTACATTTTCTTGTCAATCTTTGTATTCGCGAATACAGAATATCCATATCTCGAATATTTGTATCTCCATCATCTTGCGCGCTGAGAAGCAAATATGAATGGGAATTGAGCATTGCGGACGTTTAAAAGACAGGAAAAATAATATTACGTTTGCGTTTTGATTTAACTTTATTGACATTCATTAGCGTATTTAATGATATTGCACTGATTGTTTACAAAGAATTTCAAGTTGTATCACTACTTGTAAACTTTGTACAAGTAGAACATATTTTGCCTCCAATTTCAGTCGAAAAAGTGATGCTTTGATGCAGATTGACGGAACGAAAGAAATTTTCAGGACCAGCTAGTGGCTTCTCCAAAAAAATCCATAGCTTCTACCTACTCTTATGCACAAGAACTGCATCTAGTTAGATAGACAATAACCGTAAAAAGCGTCCCGAACTTGGTAATTAAAAGAATATTCTAGACTTTCGAAACATTCTCAATTTGTCGCTTAATCGACAATCCAGAATCACAATGCAGCTAGCAAAACCCGTAAATGTCACCCAACAGCACCAGTACAAACGAGGAACGCAATAAATATGCAAATGATGTTAAACTTGACACGTCATTCTAGCGTCTATTGCTAGTGGATTTATGACGAAATTGGCGTGGACGGCGCGAAGCTTCGCACGCTCGGCTTTGTTAGTGTTCTTTGTCAAACATATTTGACAGATAAAATAGTTTTGTCACGGCACAACGTGGTGGTGTTGACGCGTTAATAGTGTATTAGTCAAGCGGATGCATTAATATGGCTGACACACCGGTATTCACATATTAATGGTCTACTTGTATTGTTATATTTCGAGTAATATCATTTACTAACATTTTCACGGCTTTGAAGAGAAATAGAAAATTTAACATAAAGCTACATTCACATTCATTTCTAGTTCAATACGAATTTCTATATTGTGAGGAACCACTTTATTTATACGAGTAACCCGAATGGTAGGAGAATGACGAGAGACACTGAGTAAGGATCTGAACTGCTGCAATGCAGCAGCGATAATTGAACTAAGATATGATTTTTGTACCATTACGACCGATCTTTAACGGGATAAGCAGAGTGCAACATCGTGGCAACACCTGAAATTTAAATGTACGTGTTTTTTTTTAAAAAGAATGCAATTTTGATTTTTGTTTCGATAAATCAAATCCACACAACCATAACATGTTTATGTCTGAATCCGTGTCAAGTTGGAAATGGGGGTTAATAATATTACAGTGAAGACAATTTTGTTGGCTGATGAATGAACACCCTTAATATTGGGCGAGCCTTTGAATTTTCTCCTTTGAAATAGTTTAATGTATTCAAGTTCACACAAGACCTGCGGCATGCTAATGAAACTTAAATTAGAGATTCGCTAATAACCATTACGCACGCTACGAAACACTTTCGCCAAACTCCATATATGTATGTATGTAAGTAAATACATCAATTAAAATTTACGATATCTAGCTAGTTGTTAAAATATTGAATTACATCTGTTTGAAATTTCTTAATTTTAGGGTGTAATGTACTATGCAATTTTTAGGCGAAATTAATTTCAAGAGTGATTTTCGATTTTTTTTTTATATTTCATTTGAGATCGTCGTTATATTAAATTATTATAGTAGAATAAAATATTACTTATTAGCAATATACGTGGTTTTGTAAATTAAACTTTTGTCTATTTAACCTGTTTTTCCTGAATTCTAAATATTTTCATCATTTTGATATCCTGTGTACAGCACTGTGTCCTATATTTTCAAACAAATCCCATCAAAATCGTTTTAGATTAGCTGAAACATATATCATGTCGAACAGACATGTCAATGTTATGTAAAGACTTACGTATACATGAAAGAATTTGAATTCGGAAAGTCAATGAACTCATCATAGACGTAAATAGTTTTTATTTTACAGATAAAAAACTTACCGTTACACAATTTAATAAAATATTTGAGCAATAAAAGCTGCACATATTATAAATTATATAAAAGAGCGTGGTTAAAGATATTTCCATTAAATTCACATTAAAGAAACGAAACTGCGTTTTAAAACGGGAATTGCCATTTGAACTGAGGCTCCCCGTTAAGTAACCCCGTTCAGGCTTAGGTTCCCTAGGGATAGGGTTAACAACAATGGGGCTTGGCAGTCATCTGTAGTGCCGTTAACGACCGCGTTTGTTCTGCAAGGGTGGGACGAAATTGGAATCGTTATGTTGTGTGCCAAGTTTTCGTGGAAATCAGGATACATACTTTAACTTTTTGGCTTGAAGCTAAACTTATTTAAAAAAAAATTCTTAACGACCATTGAACTGTAAACTGAAAAATACACATACATAATATATCGTAACTAGAACCTTTCAATATACAATTCCTTTTGGTCTGTCCACTGCTGGATCGAATCTCCTTTTATAGTGAAAGGATTTTTAGCCCATAGTCTATTACTACGCTGGTCAAATACGGATTGGTAGACTTCAAACAGTTTTTTATAATGTATAAAATGCTGGCTATCTGATTTTACTCCATTTTTACTTATTACAGGTTGGCATTTAACAAACAAGCCTGATTAAACGCAGCCGTTTCCGCCAAGAAAACCCCAAGGGCTATGGACAAAGACATTTATTTGCCCCAAAATGGGTACATTTAAAGATCTTACAGAATTATTAGTTCAATCCATATTTTGCCTGCTAAGGCGTGTACATTTGGGAAATAGACTTAAAATTATAACCATTATTTACATAGGTATTACAATAAAAATATAGATGGCGTTAGACGCGCAATAACGGTATGTGTAAACAAAATAAAAAAAAAATTGCACCACATGCGATACCAAAAATAACAGCTCCGTTGTCATAAATACTTGAATGAAATAAATAAAATTGTATCAAATATGTCTCCTCATATGCGCAAATTATACTTGGTGACCCTATTTATTGTGATGTACTTTACCGGTGCTAGGGCGCTGTTTAGACATGTTTCGAGCATGTTAAGGGTTTATTTGCATGTTGTACAAAACTCCTACCACCGAATGTCATTTAGGTTTACATTGTGGGTGCATGTTTTGTTTTGATATATTTAACGTTACATTTTGGTCAATTTTTTTGGGTAATTACTCATAATAACGTTATAGGGGATTTTTATTAGTAAACATGTTTGGACATGCGAAGAGAATGGGATAACTGCCGTAGGTTAGCAAGGCCTTCCTACCGTAAGCAAATAGCTGATGCGGGAGACAAGAATCTCCAAAACTACCGCGCATGTGTAAAGATATAGAAAGTGAGTTTATAGAAGAAGCACATCAGCTCTGTAAGGAGTATGAGATATATTGGTAAAACTTAATCACGATTATAGGATTTTTAAATGTCTCCTGTCTCTTTCTATGTCTCCTGTATTATGTCTCTTGAATGAATCTTAGTATCAAATAGTTCGATCAACAGATAGTTTGGTACAATAATATAAGATTTTTTTTACAATAATAATAGAGAATTTACACGCATTAGGTTAGTAAGAACACTATAGTGTTCTGTGAATAATTTGACAATCTGTTAGTCAAATGTAATCCGTATTAATATTCTAAACCTTAGACAATACAATTTGAATACTAAATTGTTTCATAGCAAAATTCAAAGGTCTCTGATTCTATCCATTGTATGAAGGTCACCGTGGAATATTAATTTAATAACGTTACATTTTTATACAATTATAAAGAAATGTTCACCGTCTTATACAAATACGCAAAACACTTTTTATTTATTACAGGTTTATGTTAGATTTAAGTCAAATTCTTTGTTACATATGAGACTTACAACGCCATCTGTTGTAGAATAGTGTAACTAAGTGAATAGGTGATTGTGAATTTGTAATTTAAAAAAAAATGTAGTCAGTCGGAGACACTGCTCGTAAATACCCGGCGATTTGTTTTACATTTTTTTCGCATTTTAATTAGTTTGCCTGCGACATAATGCGGTTTATCTGCAGTATAAATATATATTATGTTGTTATTACAACATTGAATTGATTGAGTTCATATTCTCTTTCCAATATAATACGAGGACGTTTAAATCCTGGTTGGTATTTTAAAATTAAATAATCCTAGTGGCTATAACAGTGACGAATAACACCATGAAGAAACATTAACACTACAGTTCTAATGGTTCTAATATTATTTGGCTTTGTTTTGAATTTTTTGATCGTCTAAAAATTGACTTAACTGTTATAATACAAAAATTAAATTATCCAATGTACCACAACGATTTTTGCTCAAGTTACCTGTCAAATATTTATATTTGACAAGGAACTCGAAATGCTTACCGATTCGGGTTTACACGATAGTAGACTCTAGCTGCCTTGATATAAGAATCTAAATTGTGTGGCGATTATGTGCGCCTCATTACCATATTTATTGCGATTCTCGTTTGTATTAGCTGTCGGTGACATTCGCGGATTCCGTGCGTAATATAATTTTAAATGAATAATTTCATTTATAGATTATTAATATTTATTCTTATACCACCACGCCAAGTTCCTAACGTGGTTGGCAGAGAGGAATGAGTTCCAAATATATCTATTAAGCTTACTTCTTCTATATTTATCACTTTCACTATACACACATTCCAGTTTTTGAAATATCTGATTGCATTATTCAGTATCTGACAAATTTGGTCAAGAAGTGGTAAAATATAATAATTAATTTTCATTTGCATATAATAACGTCCATCAATATGAACTAGCCTTAACAATACCCACATTAGTCAAGTTAGGAAACAATGTTCTAGAATAAAAGGATTGTCGTTTATAGACAATCGTGTATTTATGCGACGAAGAATGAATTCCAAGGGACACTAGAGACAAAAATCCTATTATTTCTAAATCTATTCTCTTGGACATTCAATTCCAATTCTTGCGGACTTATCCCTTGGAAGCAAGGGTTATTCAAAGTTACAACTATAGTTGAACTTTCATCGCACTGACCTTTGTACGAAAAAGGCTCTACCAGAGCGAACCGTACTAAAATAATAATATAATATTTCTTGTCGTAAAATAATTATTGTTTATTGCCTTAAACATTTAAAATTATTATACAAATTGAATAATAAGGAACAAGAAACAGAAATTGAGGTAATAGGTGTCTCCATATGGAAGATTTTTTTTCTATCTATGGAAAGAATTTTTTTCAATTTATTTTTAGTTACTCAAGCAAGTAACTATTTTAGAAGTAGGAAAACTGTACCACATTATTTATAAGCCAGGAAAAGATATTGAAAACCCCTTTCCGATAAGTATAAAGCTCTGATAAATCTTCATTAGCTTTTATCTTTGACCGATCACAGCTGGCGGCGGGTCCTTTGTCACTACTTAGCGGTTTGCCTCCCCAATATATCTTTCCGAGTTTCTTACCGTTTCGTCCTTTCGTAGGAACACTGTGTACTAAATTCTTCATATTGCTGATTGTTTTTGCACCATTTTAGTGGTCCACTGTTAGACCGGGTCTCCTCTCATAGTGAGCAGGATTTAGGCCATAGTCCACCACGCTGGCCAAGTACCGTAAAATTACCGTAAAAGTACCTTAGAAAATATTATACACTTTTCCTCACGATATTTTCCTTCACCATTACAGCGAGTGACATTTAAATTTTAATTATAAAACGCACGTCACAAGTGAGGGATGCGTGCTCCTATCGAATTCAGTCCGCCAGAGTGAGAGGCTGAATTTTAAACAAAATTTCTGCAAATATGCCATTTATTCCATAATAAAGATAGAAAAAAAGACAAAACAAAATTATCCTATTAAAAGAAAAACTTTTCTTCATACCATGAAAAGATATATATTATTTTCCGTCAACATTAACTTGTAAACTTAACCAACTACGTTACGACTCACTTCAAACTCCGCCATTATAATATTAGTTTTGACCCTCACGAATGCTTTTAGTACACGCGTTGCTAATTCAATTTTATGCTCCGAAGCTGGTATACAGTGTCTTTATGGATCAATAAGATAGTCCAGTTATCAAACCGTGCGCTTTTGAACAGCCCGAAAGTTAAACAACTTATTTAAGTATTAACTAAACATACGAACAACGGAAGAATTTCTAGAAAATTCGCCTCAACTTTTAATACTAACTGAAGCTCGTCTAGTATTAAGAACACAAACCAAAATTTAAATGACTCTTTTAAACTATATTAAACTATTAGGTATGTAGAAGCCCTTTTAAGTCATATTGCTGGCTACGGATCTCCTGCAATTGTTGGATGCGTGGTGCACTGTGGCTGTAGACTCTCTCTCATTATGAGCCTTTCTAGAACAACAATGAAAGAGTTGAAAACAAAACAATAAATACCTAAACTTTATTGGCGCTGCGTCCTTTAATTTACACGATAACATATCCAAAACTTCGACGTTATGACAACTATAATTATTACTTAGCAACTCTAGTTTCATTGATTGATTTAATAATATCTTTTTAAGGTAGTATTGTTAACACATCTCTTATTCTCTAATTATTTGACTGGCCTCGTGGTCGAGCGGTTAGGGACCCTGACTGTGAAACCGGAGGTCGTGGGTTCGATTCCCACCCAGAAC
>DWQT01005393.1:0-10340 GCA_018244895.1 Myscelus amystis hages | reverse complement strand
TTACTTAACAAAGTTAGTACTATAAAGTTAATATTTATTAAACAGTAGACTTTTTGTCCTATTCTATAGTTGTAGAAACACGTTGGATACTGATTCCATTAAGTTACGCATTTTATCATTTGAATTCCGAATTAACTTGGGACTTTACAAAATATTTCGACCCGACCCGGCCGACCGACCACGCGATGTGAAACTCCCAAAGTTCAACACTCAAAGCTTATCTCGTAACCGCTTGTAAAATTTTGATTTCTCCTTCATTTTATCTTAATTGTTCAAACAATTAAACAGAACTTTGTAAGATATGCCTTTGTTCAATATTACGTTATTATGGCAAAATGAAGATTATTCATATCAACAACTTCAGAGTTCGATCGTCTTTGTACACCACGATTATATTAACGTTTACTTATCTTCATGGAGGATTATTGATACAGCGAAATACATATTTGATCAAAACGTTATAACTAATTTATAATCAAAATATTGTCGCAGCGATAAGGCCATGCATCCAGGTGGCGGGCGTCTGAGGCTCGTAATTCAATCAGTGCGGCGCAGACGGACACGCCGCCGTCATTAGATTACACGCCGGCCACAATTACGCAGATCAGTTTTACATTCGCCGCGCCGCCACCGCTTTCCTCACTTACAAACTCTCCTTCGACACTCTCCTTAATAACGTCACTCATTTAGGGTTTTAAAGTATTTATTTCTCGCTCTGAATAATAAATTAAATAAAGGACCATCGCCCTGAACGAGGAACTGGTTGTAAAATTCAGGCTTCGAAAGAATACTTCTTCTATACTCATGCTGATCTAGTGAAGACGTGCCACGACCTGATTATTCCTTGCATCGTGCTGGAACACATGAAACATAAATACCTCATTCCATTCATGAATTCTTATTGTTACTAAAATGATAATATGTTTTTATTGTCTAATTAATAGTCGACAGATAATTTGTAGCCGGCCTTTTTATTATAATTGCAATCCCCTTCAGAGATAACATATTCTAATAAAAAAAACATGTATTTAGATTTCTAGCGTCGACGCTTCAAAATTAATATCGTTACCTATAACACTACGAGGCGCTTACTCTTGCTATCCCCAGGTTGCGACAAATCAGGTCATCGTCATTAGAGGGGTTACCATCCCATTGCATAATAAAATGGGCGAAGTTTCCTCAAGTCCATTATAAATTAGACAGCGGCTGAGAGCCGTATCACTTAAGATAGGTAAGATGTGACCCGGCACGAGTTTCAGCTAACAAACTTCTCACTATATTGCCTCTGCAATCTTGATAAAAAGAACTACCCATGACTCAAACTTAAAGCTGGATTAAGAGATGAAGCGTGTACGACTAACTTTTCAAATTCACCGCCAGTATTTTATTACTCAGCCCTGTTAAGTTTTTACCGCAATCAAACCACGTAGATGCTTGTTGATCTTGTAATCAGACCAAATTTCGTGGTTTTTGTGTTAACGATAATTGTAATTTGTCTAAACATGATAAAAAACCTACGTTCATTAAGCAATTCAAAAGGAAAAAAAAGGCAATAAAATCTGCAATTCGATTTTCATTCTGAACATTTATTTATTTCTATGAAATTGCTGTAGAATTAAAGTTTCTCGCCAAAGGCTATAGGATGGTTTTAAGCATAACAATACGAATAGAACGCGTTGTAAGCGGTTAATGCCGTGGAAGTGGGGGGCGCAGCGGACGCGCTGGCAGTTCCCTGCAATTACACTGTCTAATGTCCACCCGTACAGTTTCAATTTCGACGGCACAACTGTTGTTACTTCGATTCAAAAGGAGATAGACTTCTAATAATGTAGTTTTTGCATCTACATTAATATTAACGTCAAAAATTTACGCAATGTTTCAATGTACCACTTGGACAGTTATGACGAATATAATTATCATGAATATTTTGAGTTTTGTTTACCAGCCATGATTTATTTTTTATATTCACCTTTATTTGGAACGAAAAGATATTGTATTTCAAAGGAGCCGACGTCCTTTAATTTCCGTTACGTCACTCGTCAAATGTTAAGAATGATTGCACATCGTCGGAGCTGTACATTCTACTTCATCACATCAACTTCCCAATGTTATCTTTCAAACCAAATTCACACAAATATTAATTATATGTTTTTCTTAGCAAATAATAGTCTTATTTTAATACTATCCAAAGTTTTACGAAGATAAAGTTTGTTTTCCGGTAAACAAAAAATATATGCAACGAAAGATAAAGATTAGAATTTAAGAGGGGCCAGAACAAAATGAATTTATTTTTTCACAACATAAAACCTAGTTGCATTCTGACACAGGTGGCATGGATGCACTTCGAGCAATCCGCTATCCTTACTGTGCACAACCACGTGATCACTCGCAACCCGAGAGTCAGCGTCACCCACGACAAGCACCGCACTTGGTTCCTGCATATATCGGATGTACGCGAGGAAGATCGAGGTCGCTACATGTGCCAAATAAACACCGTCACCGCGAAAACGCAATTCGGTTACTTACATGTTGTTGGTGAGTACTTTTGAGAAATGTTATTTAATTTAAACATACTAAAAATCCGTTTAGCCGTTCCAAAAAATCCGAAACGTGGGAACTGAGAAATAACGACGTGTTTTAATAAAAGTATAATCAGCGCCGTGGACCAGCGGATAACGTGGTAGACAAGAAACGGCTAATTTTAACAGAATTATTAGCTATAGAGCATTCCATATTTAACCTCGTAGTACCTAGAGATATGTCGGTATTACGTATGCCAGTTAAATAGTACGCATCTAAGCTTAAAATTTAAATGATAAGGGTTTAATTTATTGATAACTATTGACTTTTGTTTGTATAACAATATTTTCAAATACAGGACATTATTGCCATTTTTAATATTTACAGTACCGCCATCAATCGACGACTCATTGAGTTCAAGCGACGTTATCGTCCGAGAGGGCGCCAACGTCACTCTGACGTGTCGCGCTAATGGCTCTCCTAAGCCCACCATCAAGTGGAAACGGGATGACAACTCAAAAATCTCCATCAGCAAAGGACATTCGGGTAGGATCTCGTCACCGTTAAAAGTGTAACTCATCACGCGAACTAATTACATTTAAATCTAAAGTGAGCAATTCAGTTTCAGAATGGGAGGGCGAGGTACTGGAAATGGCACGGATTTCACGTTTGGATATGGGTGCCTATTTATGCATCGCTAGTAACGGTGTGCCCCCTACGGTTTCAAAAAGAGTGAAAGTTAGCGTTGATTGTAAGTTGGAACTTCTTTGTATTCTAATTTTCACTGGTACGCTCTTGATATGCATTAGCCTTTTAATTACCATCGATGAAGCGTTAATTACATGTATTAAAAACTTCTTCACAGTTCCGCCTATGTTGTGGATTCCCCACCAACTGGTGGGTGCTCCGCTCTACTACAACGTGACTTTGGAATGTTTTACCGAAGCTCATCCTACATCTTTAAATTACTGGACTAGAGATGACGGTCATATGATACATGAAAGTGTAAAATATCACATGGACAACACCGTTGGAGTTCCAGCGTACAAAACGCACATGCGGCTGCTCATAAGGCACATTATCACTGAAGACTACGGAACTTATAAGTGTGTGGCTAAAAATCCGAGAGGAGAATCCGATGGAACTATAAGACTCTACAGTAAGAATTTAACATGACATTCGAGTGTATAATATACTTGTAGTGTTTGATTTATTGGAATGAATGATATAAACTCCATTTTGCAGCATCGTCGCCACCTACGACCACACCGGATCCTCGAGCTATCACCCTGCCGCCACCTTCACGTCCTCCGCGTCGAGACACTCCCGTTGTAGATAAAGGTACCACTTCACCTTTATAATTGTACGCGTACCTATTTAAGTTCTACTACTGTGGTCGTATATAGTAAGACATACATAAGAATATACTTATTAAGAAGAAATTATACTTTTATATTAATTAAGAAATTATACTTTTATATCAGTTATAATATTGTAAAAGATTGAAAACAAATGAAAAGCAATGTCAAAAATGAATCAATAAATTAATTTTAAATCAAATAATTATTTTGTAAACAAGATCAAATCAGAGTTCACTTATAACTACTCGTATATCAATTAAATTAAACAGTGTTGATAAGTAAATGTCCACTCATTATTCTGCATAGCAAATAAACATATTTCCCCAATACTAATGAAAGTATCAACAAATTGTGCGGTTAAATGAGTTCATTAATATCTCGTCGATATGGTTGCCGATAAATTGTATTGAAACAAGATTTTATATCAGCGATTCCGTTTATTAAGAGATAATAATACCTTTATGAGTTGTATCCCTAGAGATCGTTGGGTTTATTTTCATTGTTTGCTGCTGTTTCAGTTATTATTAGTGGTCGTTATATTTGTTTATAGATCGTAAACTATTACGACGCTCAGCTCGTCGCCAGTCAGGTTGTTAACTGGCTTCAAATGTTATGTTGCTCGTAAAGTATGAGCAAATCGTTTATAAACAAATGTTTTATGAAGTGGTACTAGATACAGCCGCATTATAAAAATAATATGAACATTTTAAACTTCGCATGTCATAATGGTTCTATAGTAAACCATTTTCATTTTTAAATAATTATAGAATTAAATATTGAATACTCTGGCGTTATAGTGTTATAAACAAATTAAACTCTATTAAGGTAGAGGTAATTATGTAGATTATGTAGATGATTTAATATCTTTACTCAGTACGGATGTTTGTTGCGTCGTAGATTTTGTAATATCGTGGGTTCATAAGTTGTTTGGCGCGCGTCATTACGCCGTTATTGGGAGTTGGGCATTTCCCGGACATGTCGCCGCTCGACGCTCGGACAACGACAACATCTTGCGCTACAACCTATTACTGCTAAGTGTCGGCCACCCCGCCCCTCTCTTCTCTAACAAACTACAACTTCCATTCTTTAACGTTAGTTTGTTATTGAAATTGAAGCTGTTGCTTTATCGTGATTCTATAAATATCAGCAATATTATATAATAATGCACATACGTTATATCAATGTACACAAGACTACATTTTTTTAAATTTGCCATTCTAACATTCTATTTGGTAATTGCCTACATTTCATCTACTACTGCTGTATCTTGGTTCAGAGTAATCTTTTTAATGTTATTTGTTTCCTGACGTTTTGTCACTTAGATGGTATACCATCGTCGTAATAACATACTCGTAACTTTGTAATATAAAATTATCGCAGTGCAGTGTGTACCATGTGAAGCTCTGGGAGTGTAAAACCTAACATTACTTTACGTATCTTATATCCTATAATATCTGATTCATTCAACGATGTTAAAATAAGTTAACTTTTTAGTGCTATGTGGTAACATAATTGCTTATTTCAACATTTTTAATAAGTACTCGTATATTATAATAATCTGCACTATTATCTTGTAATGTTGTAGGTTAAAAAATGATATTAAGATGTTTGATGACTTCCGTCACTGAGGTAAACATTGTCGCTCGCACGAATAAGCGTAAAGTTTGGACAATCTGAATACCTACATGAGGTTTTTGCGGCCGGAGGTTTTGCACGAGATGGCGCGACGCCGAGGACGTTGAACATCCCTACTGTTTTATTTTTTGCGTCCATTACGAATTTACGGCTAACCCGGCACTCGACAATATTGCACAACTTTTCAATAAATGCCGCCCGACCGCGCCCTCCGTCCCTACAATATTGAATCTTTTTCTTTGCTTAATGAGTTTTCGTATATCTATTTACAACTTCCAGTGGCACGCATGACAATTTCATACTCGTATATCACTTTCAACACATTTTTTCACATGACAAAACATAACTGCTAAACACACTAACTTGACTGTTGCATAAGTAGGTATGGAAAGCGAAGATAATGGGAAAATATTGAATCAAGACCTAGATTAGATGTACTTTATTTAAAATCGATACTTTTCTTTACCAAAAGTACTACATTTTACTTAGTCTACAAAGCGTTTTACAAGGTAACGTTTTTTGGTGCCCACAATTATTAAAAATTCGTGATTCAAAAATATTTTTGTCAAAACAAAGTTTTAGCATTCAATTCCCTTAAATTTTTTATTCTCGGTTCATATAACTTAAAAAGTTCACCTTGTGCACATAACTGAATGCATAACTTCGTGTATTTCCTTTAGCATGTTTTCATGAGTTACTTAATTTAACTAAAATGTCTTGAAATCCAGGAACCAAATACCAATCGAACCTGAACGAGATCGATAAGGGGAAGCAGAAGACAGACGAGGGTGGCGGGAAGCAACATCTCAACTGGGTGGGAGGTGCATCGCAAGTTAAAGGTAAATTAGCATTCACTTTTATTACTTAACCCATTTAACGATTGATTGATATATGAGGTTGGTTGTAAATATCCATGTGCGGTAGTGGTCGTGGTTACTAGTGACTGTTGCCTGCCCGTTTGGTATTCTTTACTATTTAAAAAAATGATTCATTGTAAAAATCAGCGTAAGGGATGTTTTGAATGATTGGAAAATAGTGTGTTAAATTGTGGTCCCTAGTCGTAATATATAACGATCACGTTAGCTTGAGAGTTCCAGTGGCAAACATTTTCCCCCAAATCGAGTTTCTTCTTTAATAAGTTTTGAATGTTTAAAAAGATAACTTTTAGAACTATTTATATAAACCGTTCTGACAGCCCTTGATAAAGTTTAACGATAATTAATTGACTGACTGACTAAAAAAGAGTTTTGATTCGTAAATAGGAGAAACATTTGTGTAATGAGCACCTTTGTTCTATGTGTCAATGTAATAAATACATGTGTACCTAATTTATATTCAGATAACGGTGTGTTGAATAATATCCAATTATGATTATTATTAGTGACATAAATGTAATCAACTTTTTTTTAAGGTAACGCAGACTGGAGCAGAAGCCATCCGTGGATTTTAGTTTTGCTGTGCGTGATCGTGTATTCTAAAGCTATTTAATAGAATACAAATGTGGCAAATACACAACCTCTTATATTCGTATAAGCTTCACTGTCATTTCAGTTTATAACACTGTCCGAAATAAACCTAACAGTACTCGTGATAATTTTAAAAAATCCATAGACTGCTTGTACGGCAATAATCACTTCTGTCGAAAATGAATTAAATAGTATAATTTCCAAAGAAGTGTGTGAGGTTGGAAAGCGATCAACCGGGCGGTCGGCGGCGTCATTCGAGCAACTTAATTTAGGAAAAAGACTGCACAAGTAGGTAGCTCTTCTGGCAAATATAACTTATTAGCCATCGTATTCTGTACTCCTTCGCGTTATACTTTATGTTTTTTTTGTATCAAAATTATATGTAATACTCTGGAAAACAGGTCAAGTAGTATATTAGGTATATCACTATATTAAAATTTGGCTTACGGTTTAAAATATAACTATACACTAAAATATAAATTTTACTGAGTTTGAATGCAGATAACAATATTTATGTATATGTGTAAATGTCGTTGTTAATAATATGTATGCTATACTTAATTATTGTAATGAGTATAGTACATATATAACAGTTCCTTGGAATAAGTGTACACTTGCTTTAGAGCAGATTTACTTATATATAAATGAAATTATTGATAAAAAAATGTAACGATGTTGCAAATATTAGTGACACATTTAATGGGCTGAATCTTAGATAATTATACATTTGGTAGTAATGATTAAATCTGCTAAAGCCGTGACATTATTTAAGGTTACTATTGCACATGAATAGACGTAATAAACCATGCACAATTATTTGAATGGTTATTTTATATATATAGATTAAGACTGAAAGCATTGTGTATTTTTACTCGTACAATCCAACCTGTCTCATTGCTTGTAATACTTATGTTATATCATTTTGGAATTATCGAGTCGAATGTAGTCAATAAAACCTAATCTCGACGATGCGAAAGGAATTGGCGTGAATTAAATGTATTCTTTATCATACATTAAATTTAGAGGTACAGTACGTAGATAGTTAATGTACCTCTAAATTTGTTATATTATCGCTATTCCGGGAGGAAATTATTATTTATTTTTAAGTGAGTTTAGAGAAAACTTTTGCAATCGAATGCAATCTCGACGATAGACAGGAACTTTGCCAACCTGAAATGTACATATGTATATCTAAGGTTGTAGAACATTCCACCTTATCACAAATTATTCGAGTTAAAGCTGATTTATTTTCTAATCACGACAATTATTTTGTTTTGTATGACTTTTATACGGTAGTAGTCAAAATTCTTCTGTCAATTACTGTGTAGGTGTTGTAGACACCTACATACTTTAGTATTTACGAGTATGTATATGTTATCGTTACCATGTTGCCAAATTGCTAATTATAAGATAATTGCTGCCTAGAGAATATTATTGTAAATATATCACTTAAGCCAATCAATAGAGTGTGTTTTATGTGTGTAATGATTGTTTAAATTGAGCAGCGTTAAATGACGAACATAAGTAATAATGTAATTATGAGCGTTCTACGTTTACACGTAATGATACTATGAATGAGTAGGTTATAAAAATAAAGCTTGTTTTAAATAAATGTATTTCTTTTAATCCACTTACAGTCGAAGGGCTGCAATATCTTAGGCCTGCCTTTACTAATGTAAAGTGAAACATTCACGGCCACAAACAAAGTACATAATAATTTGTAATGTATATTTTGCACATAATCCTTTGAGCTCAGCTAACATAAAGTAGGCATTGTGGAAGAACTTGAATTTTATATTCATTTACAATGTTAATTCCACCAATTCAATAGCTTGACAGCCATTTTCTTCTAAAAACAGAAATTACATACATTAAGTAACTGAGGCTGGGAATTAAAGAATAAGATTGCCAAATACATTTCAAAAACACATTTAAATATAACATTCCTACATATTAAACCAAGATTACGCTACATATACAAAATGTAAATATAGATACATTAAGATGTATAATGATGTTGGCCCGAAATATTGAAGATGTACACGTTTATCACACGCTAAATGTATCAACAATGACCGATCAAAACATTATATTCAAGATTATTTTATAATCTTACGATGAAATAAAACACGATATTTGATGGTCAAATAATTTATGTCGAAAAAGTTTCGTCTACAAAATGTTGATGGACCAAAATGCTTGCAAACAATCTGCGGTGAATCTCCAAAGATTAGGAGTGGATTTGGAGCGCCGAAAAGGCTCCAACTACGTATGGCCGCCCGCCAACTCCGGTAAGCCAATCTAACTTCTTTTAAATGTGTTTTTGATGTAAAGACCACATTACGCCACGCATCGCCCGCCGCCGACCAAATCTTGAACTAAATTAGCTTTTGATTTATTGGGCTCTAAGTTCGCAGCCGCTGTCGAACTTTATAAAAATTGGCCAAATTAAAGTTTTACAGTCGATTTCGTATGCGAAACTTATTATAAATTGTAAATATAAATAGCAAACATGCCAACCAACACACGTCCGACACATGCGCATATGAAACTGTTTATGTTCAAACTTTTCATAGCGACTGCAAAATTGTATGGCTCCCGACCAAAGTACGATTTCAACCATTTATAAAAAATATTAAAAAATACAATAAACGAGCTAATTAAACCTTAAATTAATTTAATTAACCTAATTAAAGCACAATAATTTCCATTTAGTTTATTGTAAGGGTTGCAATACCGCAGCTCATTACTTAGAAGCGATGTGATGGGCGTGTTATAGGTACTTCCGCTGCAATCGGATATGACGACATTCGAATGAAATTAACGCTTATTGCTACGGCGTAGCACCCTCAAATTACGCCGACGGTAAACAATGCGCTGGCTTGCTTGGGGGCTCGTAACTTTTAAATCAAAAACATTATACTTCCTTTTTCCTATTACGTATTCAGACTTCGCCAGTCCACAGCCAGTGTTAGTGCCAGTTAGAGCCATATTTATTAGTGTTAATACTGGGTAATAAATTGAAGTGCTATGACGATTTTAGAGTTATTTAAACCATAAGATATAACTATATGTACATGTCTTTTAAATATAATTAAAATAAAATAAAAACAGAAGTTCTAAATCATATAAAGTTTCAGCTTCACTAAACTATTTCCAGAATAAGAAGTTATTTTACAACCTTGTTTGTGGTTTTTCGAGCCATCTATCAGCGTATGGCACATATAACGTTATTATAAATCGATCGCTTTTATTTTACCAAAAACTTTTGTAGTGGATCGTCTAGTAAACAGTTTGAACGTAAAAGTGTTTTTCCTTGACGAAAAAAGCAAATTTAATATATATATATTAATAATAA
>DWQT01005392.1:0-10342 GCA_018244895.1 Myscelus amystis hages | reverse complement strand
ATATGAATTTAGATATTCCAAGGATAGCAGGAAATTTCACGGTATATGGAAAGGGAAATAGTTTTACTCCGAATTAAACGCGCACGTAACCGCGGGCAAAAGCTAGTAAGAGATAAACATATTATTATACCATCGCGGAGTTTTCTGTAGAATCTTTCGAGATACTTAGTACATTATTTTGATAAATCTCGTAGGGTTCAGCCTGCGTTTGCTATTTCCAATGCACATTAGAAATCTCAATAATAATAGTATTTCTCTACTTTATAATGGGTGTTGTATTTTCTGAGACTTCTGTCACTTGTAGTTTCTGATATTACGTGATGAGTGAGTGACCTTTCGCTTTTATATATATAGATACATAGTAATATCGACTTATGTAAGTATTTTTCAAATATCGACTGTTGTATACGTGAATGAAAGTAATCACTTATGTACTTACATAACACATCTATCTAATATAGTCAAGTCACGTACCTATATGATGGCTGTGTTTATTTCATGTCGTAAACGTGGGATGCCATCTTTTAGCGAGCCTCATGAAATTGGCGGGGTTATAAAAATCGCGTGTCGCCATTCGTCGGGCCATAATAAAACTGGAAGGTCCCAACGACCATCGCTATATCCCCCACGACCACTTTAATAGTTTTTCATTACTCAAGTAGACGCCTATAAAAAGAAAATAAAGGACCCTAAGAAAATTGCATTTCTTGCATAATGCTTTATCCGTGCCCCTCTTGTTTCTTGCTGCCATAAACATGTCAAGTATATTGCGCTTGGGATTTATCATTCGGCTTTATTTATAGGCATCACTGAGGATACAAAAGGCATTACTGATGTAAAAAATATTTCTGATGTAAAAATATTTAAACTAGATTCATTTGACATACTGGCCAACATACTCGTATATTTATCTACTTATGTTCCAAGTGCCTAGGTGAGTTACATTTTAATTAAAATTGTAGGATTAACAATAATTTTATATAGGTAGGTAGATAGTGTCTCTCAGCAAGAAATTTCATTTTCATTTGCGTAATTTTTTATTTGTTAAAATAAAACATTTACATTAACGTACATACTCGTACATTAGCGATACAGCTTGGTAGAATGGTTATTAACTGCAAAACTGTTGCACGCTCCGTAATCAAATCGGCGTGTACAAATGACCTTCGCGGCCTACTGTAAATTTAAAACGGATATTTTCATTACGAGTTGAAACAGCCCCTACTCGACATCGACCCTAAACATCGGCAGAAAACATCTTAGCTGTATGCTCTATGTCAGCACGACCAAGTGTATCCATCCGATATCGATGCCTAGAACTAACCGTTCATAACTTTGCAGAATAATTTTGCGGAAAGATTTATCTCTTTATGCTTACCAGAGCCAGCTAATACAGTAGCTTCAGCAGCCCCCTGAAACAGATTGAGAATTCAGATGCCTTTACTTCAAAATATAATACAAAATCTTGTCAAAATGGTACACAAGTACCTACCTGCAAACGTAGCGACGGTGATTGTGTAACAAATATCTCGTTTTATGTATAAATATCATTACTGCTATCTTAAATATGTAGAAAAAATGTAATAAAAATATTTAACCAATTTATTTCTTTTCATTACCTACCTATTAAAATTCCAGTTCTTACCTAATCGAATTTGGTTTGGTAATTAGGCATAGAGAATTAAATTAGTTACAAAATGTTATACTTTGTAAATAGGTCAATCAAAACATTACGTAGGTAATAATATAACTAGATTGTAGCGACCCACAGCTTAAATGTGGTCGGGTGGCGCGACAAGACCTGAATACTGCGTTTATATTAGTGGAATCTCGAAGTAAATATAAACGCATGAAGAGTTCGCAATCTTGACACAGCTGCAGATTGTAAGCAATGTGTAAAGTTAAGTTACGTTATTAACGTCAGTTAACAAACGTTTAACATCGTCTTTAAAAGGTTGTTCAAAAACATGCAAACATTTTGTTGGCGACTAACCGTTTCTCTACCAATTTCCGGTATTAGCGGTATTATGCAATGCTCGAACTTAAAAAGGCATCAGGTTTCCGAAGACGAGCAAAGCGCCATTGCCGCCCATGCTCATCTGTAACTGACTTCCAATGGGTCTATAAGAATAGGACTGCTTGTATGAATTTTTAGTTACCCTTTTTAAGCTGAGGAAATGAGAGGTTAGAAGTTAGAGATCAAAATGTTAAGAACTACAACATTAAATTATGCGCATAAAAATTACTGCAAACAAAATTTTCTTTCTCTCTTTCTATTTATTGCCTGAAAGACGAAGCTGCAATTTAAGCCATCCATCAAGTTCTACTCAAGTCTGCATTTTTAGGACTTGCAAACACATTGTGGCTCCGATAATACACACAAACATACATTATGTGTACACTCACATACGTAGAACTGTGTCCGTGTACGGAATACTATTGCATAGCATCGTGTATATCGATCTCATGGAGGTACGAGCGAGTGTTTTCCAGCATGTAGGTACCCATCTCTGGCGGTTCATAAAATATTAAAGCATCCAGTGGATTGTAGTCGAGCTAACAGTTTCCTCCTCCTAGTTTCAGGTGTTGACTCTTGATAAGACTCGTCAGGTATCTACAAAGATAAATAGAACGAATACCTAAACAAAGTTTCCTGATTCTAAAGATCGCGTTTACCTATTCTTATTATTATTCAATGCTTACTTGCTTTGACTTATGATTTACGGACATGTTACAACACAGTATCTTGGCGTGCCTTTATCACAACAATATCAAACAATGTTGATTTACGATGTCGTAAATCTCAAATTAGTGTTTTATACGCCTTTTATGGCGGATCGCGTAAACCCGAGCTAATCAGGGAACAAATCGATATTTTCCCATCTCGACTTCAGAACCCCGCGGTGCAGGGTATGTGTGCGAATAAAATGGTTTATGTAATTTCCAAATAGAGTCTCAAGAAGGGTGGGGTAATAAAAAGCTGTCATAAGGCCGCCCCGTATAATATATTTTGTGGATTGTATAGGTATAATGTAATCGAAAATGGAAGAGCTCTACATATCTGCCTAGTTATTACAGATACTGGTTTACATATGAGACGTAAGGATGGAAGGATATGAAGTATTGAACATCATTTGGATATTCACAGAATTTGCCAGGAATTTGGTAAAGGTATTTGAGTTAAAACTTTACATGCAAAATAAAAATCTCTATTCCGGGTGTTTCTATGTCAAGGATTCATCTTTTGGAGTTCAGAAAAGACTAGTAGTATGTACAATATCCGTACTGCGTACATAGTTGCACCATCTTATGTCCATGAGTGGCAGAAAAAATTCAGAATACTTAAATACTAATTGTACTGACATCAAAATAGGTAGGTAAGTTCCTACTTATGTTAATCGGTCTAATGTTACTAACAGTTTTTTTTTGCAGTCCCGTTATCGCCAAATAATAACCTAATAGTGGTAGTAATAATCTCTATTATCAACCGCACTAAATACTAACACTTACTCGTAGTCTTTAGTGCGGTCTTAGTCTTGTTACCTATTCGAGGTTGGTTGGCGATGTGGCGGTAGTGGCCACGGCTGCCAGCAAATTTTCTGCTCTCTTCTCATAAAAGTAATGTTCCCTTAACTGATCGTATGTAAACATTTAACTCACCTTCTTACTCAAATGTTATGTAGGTACTTGCTTGTCAACTGTGTATCTGTAGGTAGATACCTTATATGTACTTAAATAAAAAGAAAAACCCATCGCGAAGGTTATATGCGTATGCTTTTTATCGCAGCATCCGTATGGCCTTTTTATTTTTATGGCGAACGTGTTCCGACGCTACCGTCTCCTATTTATTTATTATGTCCTATAAACTGTAGATCTGCTACTAGGCATAAACACAACATGGACGTTAAACGAAACGGGCACTTATACAATATACCTACGTACCTATATTTATAATAAACACATATGTATATTATGAGTTTGTAGGAGTGAGACCGGGAGAGGAAATAAAAGTCTTTAATCACTCTCCACTGTACTTATATCCACAAACAAAATATTAAAGTATGTAAATGTGAATACACATAAATATAATAGCGAGCCCTTGCGGCGTCGAGAAGCGTGCGCGGAGGACTGCAGAAAAAACAAAACAAGAACGAAAAACAGAAGAACGTCGACGCGCGAACGAATAGTAAGAAAAATATTTGTGTCTAACCAGCACGCTACAAATTTATTTATACTAATATGATAAAGAAGAAAGATTTGATTGTTTGTTTGTATTGAATAGGCTCCGAAACTACTGGACCGATTTCAAAGATTCTTTTACCATTACAATCCTACATTATCCCTGATGAACATAGGCTATATTTAATACTACCTTTAGTCCGCGGCTTCGCACGAGTTGACATACCGAATTTCTTAATGTCAATAAGAAACAATGTAATATAGGTATGAATTTAGATATTCCAAAGATAGCAGGAAGTTTTCACGGTATAGGGGAAAGGAGAATTGTTTTACTCCGAATTAAACGCGCGCCAAGCCGCGAGCATAAGCTAGTTATGAATATAGCAGTAGGCAGCTACATACCTATAACTTTTTTTCTGCTACTAAAGTGTCTTTACATTCTAAACGAAGATAAATGTGGGTTCGTGACATACATAGGTACCAACTTGTGATGTCCTAGTACTATCTAAGAATCTACTTAAATGTAATGTAATTTATCTTGAAAGTATTTACATAGATAATAACTAAAATATGTTATTTATTATTATTATTTATTCATATTAGCATACCTATTGTAAAGTACAAAATTGACAATTGTTAAGTACAAGATGTTTGGTACTAAAAATAAAGCAATAACAGCTTATGATTCAACATATTTTATGGAAATAAATGTCTTTGTCTTTATCTATGTATTAGGTATTGGGCCAGGTCATGAGTAGGTACCTCTAATAAAGAAACAGGTATGATCATGTAGGCTAAAGTAAAAGTGGTTAAAGAATTTTTTTCCAAACGTAGCCTGGAAAAAAAACTAGTTTTTGCCTACCCGTATGGGGTATGAGATACCTATAATGTAGGTATTAGCACCCGTGCAAATTATTTTGTATATTTTTTGTAATAAGTAGTTAGCTACGTATCTATAGGTATTATTATAAATAACAAATTCACTCTAAAACTCACTTGTAGACTTCGGCGAAAAGCTCGCTAAGTTAAATATATGCCTAATGAGTTCAATTCCCAAATATATTTTTTTTATTGGAGCACCTTGTACTATTTGTGGGTGTGAATTTAACTATGTATAGAAATAGACGTAGGTGTGTAGTTTACCCAAAAACATTTAATGAAAAAGAAATGAAATCAAGAAAAAAGATATTCTTCTTCCAAAAACCCCTCGTTTTCACTTAATCTCACTGATTCGCTTACACAAAATCTGCACAACTCATTTGTCCTAAATGTTGCCATGTAGATTAATTTAAATCAGGTACCTAATTTTCTTGTAGACAACGAAAAATCTATGAAAATACAGGGTTTGTTAACGACAGTAGGCATAAAGTATTTTATTCCGGCAGTAGGTAAGTATCTATTTGTAAATATAGGTACTGTCTACGTTACTACATGTCAAAGTTAGCATATTCATAACAAATTGATATGATTTTTATAAATAACAACTGAAATAAATGAAAAAATATATAAGGATTACGTCGTGCACACAAAAAGGAAGGTTTGTCTCAATTATCAAGGTGGTAGAACCCTCTGTGGTTCGACTCCGGCGGCACCACCGCCACACCTATTTCTGCCTTATAACAGCAGTTCCAGCTTAGTCCTCAGGAGTAGAGGCGCATCTTTGACAGACCTGAGATAGGAATCTTATCTGGGGTTGATTACAAAGATCCATAGGCGGCAGTAGCCACTTACCATCGGGTGGACTGCAGGCTCGTCTGCGAAAGAATGTATTGATATACGATCAAGACCGTAGGTATATGAATGTTAAAAATGGGGAAAATAAAAGCCATGCTATGGCTGGAAAGACTTGTTTTGATCCGGGTATTCAACAGTAGGCACCTAGAGAAAAGAAGATTACATTATAAATATGGGCAAGGGATAGTTAAACCGAGTCTTATTCACTTTTAATTATATAAGATTGTACAATCTGCTTCTTAAAGTATCAAAATCATTTAACTGATAAATGGGGATTAAACGGGCGAAAATATAGGCATATAACATCCTGAGAATTTTCCTGGTCACGCTTCTCATTTTCGGAATTCAGGCGCAACGTGAGAGATGTTTAAGTATCTTACTCTACTTATAGGTAATTATTATAGATCCTATACCTCGGTATTAACTATGTAATTTAAAAACTTATTAGGAATGTTAAAGAAAAATGGCAAAAGCGTTTGTAAAGCTGTGCCTGCATAAAATATTATATTTATAACGAAGGCGCGTGATAACCAAAGGTAAAGCCAATAAAAGTGAAGCTCGGTGGTAACTTCTAAATCGACAAATTTTCATACAAGAGAAGACAATTTTCAGTCGCTACTTTCATACAAGACAAATTTCATTCGCTACTGGTATATAGAGCCTATACTATACCTACCTATTTAAAATGTCAGGCAGCTAGGCTCAACAGTTAACCTCTGGATCAGTCATATATGTTTGATATGTTTATGTAGGCAGATATATAGAGATAGGTTGTATAAAAAACTGGTAAAATTATCAATTTTTCCAATAATATACCTAATACTTACGTAGGTAGGTACCTTGATAAAATAAGTTTAGCCGTGCTGAGAGATTTCGAAATGGTTTTGAAAATAACTGAAATCTGAAATTAACTGAAATCCTGATTGTATAATTAAAATTATTGTATAGTTTAGCTTTCAGCAGTAGGTGCCCAGAGGCATTTAGCCCTTAGCGGTAGAAAAAAAACAACAATTTTAAGAGGAATACAAATTATATTAAACTTTCATATGTTTGTATTACGCCAGACAAGGCTTTAATGCTATTTTCCCGATGTTCATGTCGACAATTTATGTTAGAAAATTCTACTCGAAGAATAATATCAATACCGACAGAAGCACAAAAAACATTTTTTTTTTATTAAATTAAAGTTCATCTCAAAAATCTCAATATCAAGTATTTAATAACTGGCCCAAAATTAGTAAACCACCATACATTCCTACAATTCATAGGGTAACGCTTCCCCCTATTGCCTTTGTCAAAAGCTTTAGGTATCGATCCGAAATGCCGTTTGCCCGCCTTTTAGTAATGGCGACGGTAAAAACGGGCTCTGATTCGTCGACAGTCCTGTGCTTTCTTCGCAACCGAGCGCGCATGTGCATTGAAAGCACAATTCAAAATGGCTGAACTTGGTAAGAAAAGCTCGAACGTTAAATTGTATTCGAAAATAACTGTATTATAGTTGAATTTAATTAAAAAATACCAATTGAATAGCAGTGCTCATTAGATATTTTCATGTAAGTATGAATTGTGAATAGGTAATACTTACATAAAGGCTAGAGGATATTCTTCTATTTTGGTATGTGACATTTATTTATTAAATACTGATTACCTCCTTACCCATTGATTGAGGAACATAATGAATGAATGCTATTTGACAATGATTAGACAACTGAAAAGTGACAAAAA
The DNA here is from genome assembly GCA_018244895.1 of Myscelus amystis hages. Classification (NCBI taxonomy): domain Eukaryota; kingdom Metazoa; phylum Arthropoda; class Insecta; order Lepidoptera; family Hesperiidae; genus Myscelus; species Myscelus amystis. The sequence goes on along the minus strand of DWQT01005392.1, from coordinate 2,704 downwards.
ATTATATACCTAATCTATAAAAAACTACCTATGACAACCTATAACTACATATCTTAGATATTATTATATCTTACACAGGTAGGTACAGAAGATTTGTAGGTAATTACAAACAATGTTTTAGAATATTCTAAGCATTTATATATATTAATTTAGTTTATTTTCCTAGAAATACCTAGTTACACAAGATATGTAATTGTTACCTACAACTTTGCTGCTGATGTCAGATGAATCCATTTTGTAATTTCTTCTTGTGGACATTTTGCGACACTGAAAAACACAATATGTCACACATCACATCATATCACACACACATTTACATTTAAATTTGTTTGCACGCTAACCTTACCGTCTACACCGTGTCTAAATAGCAACTGATCACATCAAAGCATACCTATTTAGAGGAAATGCGAAGATTTATATAACCCTTTTTGTGTAATGCCAATAAAATTTGAGACACGTAAACCTCACAGTCGGTCTTTTCATGATTTAATGTCGAATTCTTACAATGGTCTGGATCTTTGTCCAAATTTAGATCTTTGTTCAAATTTAGTGTGCTATGACCAGGTGAGCGTAAGGTACATGTAGGTACATAACTACCTACATTTGTCGAGATAACTTTTTTATTTTCCATGTAGGTATAAAAACTTCCTAGTAATGTAAACTTAAGTAAAATACGTAGGTACGACGGTATGTTCAAATCCAATTGTCAAACAAAACTCTGAATCAGATAATAAAACTCTTGTTATAAATAGGTAGGTAATATCGTATAAAAAAAATATTGGAAACGTTGCAAAGCTATGGATATATGTAGATATTATAAAATAAAGCCATTCATTGAATTCAAATTACTAAACTATGAAAATTTCACTAATAGACGGCATGAATTATGGGGAAGTTTTTAATAGGTAGGTATATAATTCCTATATAATTCGTTACGGTTTTGTGTAAATTCGTTGAAGTACGACGGTATTTGTTGTAGATGTCGGAAAAATCATAGTGACTATATTACTTGCATGGACCGCGAAAACTGATAGAGTTATGTGAAAACAATTTGTGATATAATTATTCCTCCGAATATCCATCATATTGCGGTAATGCTATATGTATGTCTATCTACTGAGATAATCACAAAGTAACAAAATTAAATGATAGAAAATAGGTACCTAATCTTAATTATGTCTTTAATAAAATTGCTTTTCGCGGTGACGATTTACGTGCTATATTAAACAGATTATCGTATCCTGCATTTAGCTTAGATTAAAACAGCTTAGATTCCCAAGCGATTTAAACCAGTAGTTAAGTTTAATACAAGTGTGTTTTGGTAGGCACCTACCTACGCTTATTATTCGTATCCCATTTACATACATACATATTACATACAGGTAAATACTCAAAGGTAACTGTTCCTATCCTTAGGCACTATCCAAAAATAAAATTATAATAGTTAAAAGTCACTGTTGTGCAACCGATATGTGCGTATGTAGATATGCACTTATTTTCGGATATCTACAGCCACACAGCCCTTCTAAAGTTTTCAATTGAAATCGAATTCATGCTTTTTGTATGCACGCCTAAATGTGCTTGTTTACCTCTTCGATTATGCTCGTTTGTTTCCCGAACAATGAAACTTATTGTGCACAAAAGCTGCAATAATCGCTATTTAGACGGACAACACTTTACAACTGTAATAAACATGAATTCTTAAGGAAACTTTACGTTTTTTCCCCTTTATTAACGTTTTGTTCATAGACCGGCAAAGAATAGAACAGATCTTCATTCGTGACTTATTTTATGGATTGTCGTGTTGCTCGGCATACTATTAAAATTATCGATGAAATTAACGTTGTATTAAAGGCTTAGGTTATGTTATCTTATAGTTATGTTATATTATATTATATTATATCTTATAGTTATGTTATATTAATTGTTGAGGCTTGTTTCTCGCTGCAGTGTGCTATGTGAAAATGTATATTACCTATAATCAATCAACGAATAGGTATCTGCAAATTTGTTGAATGTCCGAATTGGCATACTAGAACACGATTTTACCCGGGTCGCAATGGAACCTTCATGTAAAGAAGAACATTGCTTAGGAATATATGGATAACAGTGGGGACGACTCAGTATGGCAGATGGTTATATTATACATCTGAAATCGGGTAAATCACAAAGGGACTGTGGCCCCTAGAGATTTTCCGGGAAAGAAGTTTCGCAACGACCGCCCTCTCATGTAGCTATAAGTGTGGTACTGTGGGGGTGCGTCGTTAAATACTGGGGCTGGGGTGTGTGTGTTACCGTCCATCATGGTGGGCGAAAAACATTGTATAGCTACTTATATGACGTCACAATTATTATTGAGTAAATATTAGGTAATGTATCTAGGTAGGTTTTTGTCGTTAAGCATCATATTACGATTCCCTATTCACCTACGAGTAGTTACAATTTCGGACCATTCATTTAAGAGGTAGCTAGGTAGGTGCATATCAATAAATAGGTAGGTAATAAGAAGACATGGTTATCTGTCTATACCTCGTAAGACATAGGCCATGTTGTATTACCTCTTAACTGGAATTGATATAATTCGATTATGTATTTTATTACAGGCTATCCTATTAATATTATAAATGCCAAAGTTTGTGAGTATGGATCTTTGTTTCTCTTTCACGCAAATACTACTGAACCGATTACGATGTTTGGTATGTAG
>DWQT01005391.1:0-10342 GCA_018244895.1 Myscelus amystis hages | reverse complement strand
TAAATGTACAAAATATTTATAATCATAAAGATAATTTAAGGAGGTCACCGATGCCATAGACATTGTACACGAACGAAATTCTAACAATGTGTATAAAAAAGCCACGAAAACACTTATCTTAATATTTCATTTTAGGGACGGAGGGTTTCTTGGAACTAAGATCCGACGAAAAGCAATAATAGATGTTCTTTATGTAACTTGTGGATAGAGTTTGTGACCGACTACTTTTGCTGAAGTTATTGTATTTTTTCAACTGTAATTAGAAATACGAGTATGGCAAACTTAACGAATTTCATTGAATACTTAAATTGAAATTTTTCAACGTTAATACTCAAGATCATTTTGACTTTGGATTTTGCATGAGAAACATTTAAGCCAAGTATTGTAATCCCTTGAAGTGTACATTTCACTGTCGTGGAATTCGCACTGGAGCAGCGTGGTGAAGTAAGCACCAAGCTTTCACATCACAAAGCCGCGTACAGTAACGATATATAAAATAAGGTTGCACTCAATACAATTTGCTGTAACCAAACGGGAAATGTTGGTTTATGTGCGATTAAAAGATTTGTCTCACAACCCACAAGCGGATAGATGCGAGTAGCTAGCCAAAGAACGAGCGGACTGCTTTGTGCAACGGAGAAACTAGTTTTGATCACAGACAAAAGGCTTTCAGCCGACTTGCTAACAGAGACCTTCTGTTTGCGATCGGTTGCAACAATATCCTGTACTCGACGAGCAGCCTTGAGACATTGTGTCGGTCATGGCACTCAATTCCAATAATGCGAAACACTTGTACCTACCTTCCTACATGTGCGTAATTATTTGCGTCAGTTCAAGTGTTCTCAGCAATTACTTACCGACAACACAAATAGCCGACTCAAATTCGTCGAAGCGTAAAAGTAATTTCAGTTCCCTATAAGTATTTTGGTCTAGAATTCTTCTAAAGGTCTCATAAATATCGTTATTTTGACATCAAACGGTAGGGCGCATACATAAAGGTCGCTTGGTGCTAAGGCCTCTGTGGACCTTTAAGTCGTTACCGATTACGTACTGAATATTTTATCGTGTCAATCGGGTAATTTCGAAATAAAAATCGCTCACCGCCATTTTCAAGGATAATGCCTAAACGTGTGTATGTTTTCGACTATTGCCGTACACTTTTAGAGAAGTGAGGTCCGACAAAAAAAATTAAGCAAACGACAAAATGACTTCTTCACCGCTAGTCAGTATAACTAACGTGTGACCGACGGTAACATTTTTTGAACATTTGTTTGATTCGGCTGTTTTGACAGTAATACTTCCCAACCGAACGTGCAAAGTAAGTTTCATGTTGGAAATATTCGTCCACCATATGAATTTGTATGGATAACCTTTTAAGATATAATATTATTACAGTGAAAAAGGTATGAAATGTTATTTTAGCGTTTCTCTGACCGCCTTAATAATAAGGGGCTTAATATACGTCGATGTGTTGTTTATGTACAAGATACCATAACGAAAGCGAAAGTCGTTTCTGCAGTGAGATTGTTGTTAATCCTGTTTTTGTCACTTGGTCACTCCTTTACTACACTGGATTGTAACATTGAGGAACCTTGTTATCAGCAAAAATAAATATGTCGCGATCAACACACAAACAGTTAACAAGACAAAGGGCATAATTTTGCTGTTTTATTTAATTGACGCTTTAGTTCAATCGAATCTTCCTCAGGTCTCAATCCACCCGCTCAACACTTTCTTTCCCAGAAGATCGTCGAAATTCTCTCTATTCCTGTTTTTCTTTCTCTTTTGTGTGTTAAGATGATAATTTAACAATTTCGAAATATTTTAAAGAATTAAACATTGCACAAATTGCGAAAACATTAGATGTTGTTTTTAAAAGATTTGTGCAGACTACACGTATTTCTTAAATATTTGATGAAAAAAATCGGAAAATGTTAATACTCTCGTAATCATTTCCAACAAGTATTTTTTTAAGCCAAAAGAGACACTTCCGGTTGTACAGGCTACAGTCATAATGAAAATTAAAAAAGTTTTGATGTGGGCCAAAAAGATATATTGAAGCCCAAAGGCAAAAGCGATGAAAGAAAATTTGATAAGTTTCCGGGAAGAAAAACATAAAAGATTTTTATTTCAGGAAATGCCTTATTCATATTAACCCTTATAAATTTACATTGGACGAATCGATTCGAGCCATAACGTCCGGCTAAAGAATTTTAAATCACACATTACCGATCTCAAAATATTTATGATACGCGTATTTAATATTGATATTTGTTTGTATGTGACTTACTTTTGATACTAAAAGTCAACTTTATTATCAAAGGATCGTTTTTGATGAATAATTATTAGTAAAAATGAGTAATTATTTTTTATAGACCTTGCTTCTAAATGGGCAGATTTTTCAATACAATTTCATCTCTTAAATTAGGCTTTTATAAGGTACATTCTCCAAAAAACATATACACAGCACGAAGCAAATACTGCTTTCAATAAAATTTTAATGTAATGATTTCGTCCGCTTTAGTGTTTTATTTCCAGTGTATAGATACATTCATATGTGACAATAATGTGATATAATCTGCTTACAAAGTAACTTTGCCGAAAGTCGCACACGCCTCAAAGGCGAAATGACGCTAAAGTATTTCTTTTGTGTCTGCCAATGTCTTACGAAATGGCCTTGAAGAGCTTAATAGGGGAAATCGTTATCATAAAAAACAAATGTCAGTAAAGAGTAACAGAGTGAAGTGGCATCTGACCTTCTGATATAGTTTAATAAAATTGTTAAATTGGATGTAGTCACTGATATAATCTTTAATTCGATGCAAAAGTTATACATCTGTACAGTATATAGATCAAAATAAATAACTGAAAAATATTGAGAAATTGGCCTAGTGTTTTATTTAGTAGTAGCGATAGCTTAATACCAATTACCAAAGAAATTAAAATTCCAATATCACTTGAATAAACGTGATTTAATATCTAAGTACATGTAGGACAATATGCCTCTTATTTTGTTTTCGGAAGATTGCATACACATGGCTACAGAGCATGGCCTCCGAAGCGTGGCATCTCCCCGCAAGTCCTACGTACTCCTATTTATTAGGAGAACAGTCTATTACAACGTATTACGGAAAACTTTTTTCTCCAGTGACCTAAGCCGTATTGGAAAATTTAACATAATAATATATCCAAACATTTTAAACATTTTTCCGTAAACATAATTCTTGTCGTAAATCGCAAATTATAAGAATCAGAGGACCGAAAGCTACAGAACTTTCAACACACAAACTTATTAAAAACAAATCAGAAAAGTTTAATTAGTAATTAGACAATAGCTTCGAAAACCAAACAAGGGTCTCTCTAAAAATGAAAAAGCCGACGTACTTTATAATTGGATTATAATGCAGATAAAATTAGGTTCACAATTATGAAATACATAATCACTTATAAGAATCATTTCAAGATTATTATTAACAACTGATAAAATTGAAATCGAAAGTGATAAAATTGAGAGTAATTTATTGCTTTAAACACGACACTGTTAAACCCGGGTACCCAAAACTAGGGTACAAAGAGCGAACTAAATTATTGTCTTGAGCCCAATTTTTATTTCAAAAGCGACGATTAAAACACATTGAACAAAGTATCTGACATTGGGAGTACGGTCATTATAAATAAGTAATAGTTATGTATTTACAAATATTGTACCGAAATATTAACTTGTAATATTGTAATATGTACCGAAATATTTCGAATCGAATTCTCTTACGATTCGACGCTAGCCGGTGGCAGAGTCCTTTTGCTTGTGAGTTATTTGCATAACGCGTAAAATATATGGACGATATAAACAACAAAGGGTACAATAATTTTTCCTTAGCAATAATCAAAGGTCGAAAAATATGGAAGACATTTTTTTCTTTCATATGCGAGTGTTAAAACTTCGCTACAGATTTCCTTATAAATCTACATTTGTTAGACGAACAGAATGTTTTTCAATAAAATCGATAGTTAATCCGTAGAACACTGATGTTTGCATGTCCGTACACAGCGAATAATTGTGACCTCGATACGAATGACCGATTCATAATCTATGAAGGTGAACAAACTGAGCTTTGAGCAAAATAGCAAACGCGTCCGTTCTTACATCCCATCCATCCATCATCCACTCTTTCAACCATTTCATCGTTGCACTGTTGGACACGGATTTTATGTTTTAATGAGAACGCATAAGTCTTTACTACCATACTGGACATGTCCGGATTAGCAGACTACACTGTCATCACACCGTCCAGAGAAAAAAACTTATAACGAATTTTAATTTATTGTTTAAATCTAAATCGGTAAATGCACTTAAGATACGAGTATGCCACATTAAGAATATTTAATTTTGCATAAATTAATGAAAAGACATCCGCAATGAATTTATGAAATCATGCCCGAACACTCGCATACACACTCATAAGTGTTGTTTAATATGTAGACCTCTTAAGCAAACCTATTTAAAGACAACGCATTTACATGGTTGAAAAGCATTTATAAAAAAACGATGATTCTAATATCGTATGTATCATACGTTTAAAGATATCATGAGAATATCATTTATTGTGGCAAAAACTAACAAGCAAAGTAGGTAGTTGTGGTTTTCTCGCGTGATAGTAACAACGCCAGTACCCACAAACTATCTATTTCCAGTTTGAAACCGGGAAACAATGACATGAATCAACTCATCGTTCAAAGAAGAACGCGGAATATCTCAATGAGATGGATGTCATTAACCCCTACTTAATTATTTATATTTAAGTGTAAAGTGTTGGGACAAAATGTATTTTGTAAAGCTATTCACCCAAACATACGAAATGTAGGGAATAAAGTGAATTTTTTTTTAAACAAAATAATAGCTAATTATTATTCTCGTATTTTTTATCATCAACTTTGACGCAAATATTATTGTCATGAGTATATCGAAAAATCTTATTTAACAACACATTTCTTTAGAAACGTTCGGTGTGTAAATTATAGACTTTTTATTATGTTAAAAACATTATCTACAACTCAGGGTGCAGTCTTCGTAAATCTCCTTAAACGAATCTGAGTGTTAATACTCATAATCATTCCTTCAAAACTTAACCATTGGGCCCAGAAGCGCCACCTACATTTCATGCATTGTGATAGACTCCTTTAATACACAAGAGTACTTACATCCCACTCAATAGTTTTGACATTAACAACAACATTTAGCAAAACGATTGTCGAATATTTTTGTAATATTCATGACCTCCACCGTTCACTATACCAATAGTCATTAATGCGTCATAAGCCTACATATACATTATACATCTATCATATAAAAACAATGTTTTCCCTTCATTATGGATTTATTGACAAAGTTTTACTGATCTGTTGACATAAGACGAAAAGTTTCACGACAACCAATAAAAACCCAGCCAGGTTCAAGTCCGATGTTTAATAAGTTTATGGACAACAACAACAGCCTATTTCCCAATGCTGATTAATAATGATTAACCTCAATCGTAACACGATACAAAACATCTTTATAGAATACAACTTCAAATAAAAACCAACAAAAAGAAAATACCTTCAAAACTTATTCAAAAGCAATAAATTCCACCTACATAACCTTATTTTGTAGAAAATAACCTCGGCACGATCGCCTGCCCTTTCTGAGAACCTGTTCTTTTAGGTCGTGTCTTGAGATACTAGTGTACCTTAGCCTGTTGGCGTATTATAAGTTATTACACTGAATTGATCTGATATAAAATGCGTAGTTATGGAACTATATCTCATAAAAGAAGAATATTATGGTCGTCACGCATGATCGATCAAAAATGGAGAATTTGTGACACTCTCACGCACATTTCAAATTACTTAAATAAAATGCGCTATGGAGCATAATATAAGACGACCTACCTAGGAGATATTTCTCCCCATTTCGTACATGAAGTTCCAAATAACGAATTTTATTTAAATTTGAATTTCGAACATGGCGAAATTCATTAGTACGATTGAAAACGAATCTGTCAACAACTAATAAACAAAAACGTTTTTTTTTTATTACATCTAATAACATAAGAAGATCAATCCTGCTTAAAACAAAACCCTTAACATTATTGGAAATTTCTTAATTTGCTGCAAAGTACCGCTCTGTTTATAATTATGTTCGTGATTATTCATTGCATTATATTTTATTAAACCTAAAGATATTTACAAATCAAATATAAAATTTTCAGGTTTTCTTTTATATCTCTTACGTTCTTAGCATAAAATACCTGAACTGAAATGATTACATAAATTGTCCTCTTTGCTAACTAATTACTTCTAAATTCGTTTTGAGTATGGCGTGACAGATGATCCTACCAACGCTCGAAATTTAAATTTAAAACAGTTCCATGAGTTCTGAAGAATTGTTGTGTACGGAATGTAGCGAAATGCTTCGTATTCTACTTTACTAATGTCATATATATTTATAAGAATAAACCCGTGAAATGTTCATTTACTTTGGCCATTTACTTTTAATTACCTATAATGCCTAAGTAACAGGCATATTATAGAATATAATTTACATAAACGTGTCTTTAACCCGACAGATACCTACCTACTCGTATTTTGAGTCTAATTTGACAAGTCATTTGTGAGAAAATAACCAGGCATTTATAACGATGGAATTTTTCAACTACATAATATGTAGTACTTTTTTTGTTAAATTCTTAATGATAGTCAAGTATCTAGGTATATTTAACGCACATAATTGTTATTTTTAGAAATTCTAATACTTTAACGTCTGCGAGTGCTTTTAAAAACAATATTTTACCTATTCTTGTACATCCACATTATTGGCAATTATTGTCGATCAACATTCAAAACGACGTAGTTCCATTGGCAAGCAAACACTAAACAACAATACGCACTATGAGGCAACGCAACGACAACAAATCCACGTTGCTATACAATTACCCGTTAGTTCTCAACAATATTTCATCGCCGCAACAAAGCGAGCATTATATAGTGCCAACTGGGTAACGAAGCTATTGACCGATATACATAATTATTACGTGCAGTCTATATTCAAGGTTCCAAGACCGTCGACTGCGTAATTTCCCTCAAATTCACAGAGAGTAGAACGCAAGATGCAATTTTCTATATAAATAAATGTACGTAAAAACTATTTGGCTGGGGGGTAACATTTGATTTCATTACGTAATACACACATGTACGAGAATAGCGTTTAGCATTGAGTAATATTAAAATGTTAATATCATCAGTAGGTTCGTAAAATGGAGTACCTAATACATACAGTCATATTGATTCTTTCTTGCTATGAGTAGCTTACATGAGTCTAGAAGTAGATTTAATCTACATATCTCGAGATAAATGTAAGCAATTTGTACCATTTGTAAGTTTTCGCAACGAATAATCAATCTTTGTAAGAAGTGGTAACAGAACTTGATTTAGCTGTAACAAAACTTATTTAATATAAAAACATGAGAAAATAAAAATATTGACTTTGATTTTACTTAATTTTTGTGGCTTATATGTAATGTATAAAAATTATTTGTACGTAATAATCATTTTGAGTTTATATGCATATTTGGTGAATAAACTGAAAAGTTTATATTTAATACAAATCATTATAATTATTGTTTATTTTTGTTGCTTAAATAATTCAAGTAAGTATGTTCATGTTACTTTGAAAAAATTGCCATAAAAATTAATCTACCACAGTGATATAAATAATGTTACTACCTCCAATGGAATTAAAAGCATTACGTATCTACCAACTTTTGTTAACTGTGGTTGGTTATAGCCGAGCTTTTTTTCAATTACAATAGAGAAAACACTTTTTTTCTTTTTTAATGCGAAACACATTGCACAAGTGTATCAGCCACGTACATAACGTCGATAAAATAATAAAATGCCACAACCTAATCACGAATGCACGTCTATTACAACGCACTACAACACTCGTCATAAACAATGACACATCACATACTTGTATATAATTAAACGTCATAAAAATCAATACGAAGCATATCGTTAATAACCCATTTTTTATTATGTCACTTTCATTTTCAATATTCAGAAATTAAATTCACAAAACACTATGTTTGTGGTAGTATTATTGCAAACTAAAAGTTCTCAAATACATTAGCAATGTGATTATTTAAACAAAAAACTCACATTTTGTGATGAATCCGCTGACAAAAGCCGGTACAGAATATAGTGGACACTAAATCGTAACACTCACAAAACACATTTAAAAACAAATGCGACACTGAACATCGTAATATGATTTCACTCGCGACACTGAGATAACTAGCACAGATCACACGTCCACCAACAACGGCAGATGCCGGGGCACTGAAGCTGAGCTGAATTAAATTCCATGAAGCTACAAGCTACGAACGGAATACGCGTAAAGTCGAATACGTCATCCTAGGGATGAATATCATCAGATTTTCCTTTTCCTGATTTAGCGAATTACTTTTAAGATAGTTCGTTATGACGATAAATCTTTGAACACAATATCCTGTTATATGACATTCCGATAGCATATATACCATACATAGATATTTTGTAAATAAACTTTGCAATAAATAGGTACTTACTCTTAAATTGTGCAAAGTCGTGAAAACGATAATTTACCCTCCATTAATGTGAATTTTTTCAGATGGTTCATAAAATGTTGCTAATGTAATTTCTTTCTAAACCAAATTATTTCACTTCATTTAAAATATAACAGACGTAAATTGTACCTTACCCCGAGGCTCTTTTCGTTTAGAAACCGAAGAATTATTGACAAAAGTCTTTGAAGCATCCATTAATTTATTTCCGTATAATTATTGCTTTATTCGTTGATCGAAGTTATTGGAACGTAACATGAGGAAAAGGAACATTTATGTGTTTTTTGTATGACTTAAGAGCAAACAGATTTGATTTCATTTACAAAGGACTTCATAATTTTTCATTCCTGGTGTGTAGTACACAATTAATGATTTTTTAGCGGCAAATTTACGTGATCAATGTTAAGTGATTTTAAATAGTTATAAAGAAAACTACGGAAATAAAACTAGTCCTTTAGGTGTATTTTCATTGTAAAAAAATAGGCTTGCGTTAGACTACAAGGTCACCGTGCAGTAAGCGAGATACAGGCTAACATGCATCACGCGAGCCATTAAAAATTCTTAGTCGCTCTTGCATAAAATCACTAGTAGAACCCGACAAACGTTGTCCTACCGCTGCTAATTAATGATTATTGTGGAGTTAACAATAACTATTCAATGAATTTATTATCGACAATTTTCTTTACACTCAAGTACTAAATCAAGTGCCGCGGTAGCGGCACACCGTTAAGTGTGCGCTACTGTCGTACTAGTCCCGAGACATCGCCCATTTCAAATTTTTGAGTTTAATATGTTCACTAAAATGTATGATTATTGGTCAGACGGGTCTGGATCTGGTGTGTTGCAGGCCTCGTTATTGGTTAAATGTCTTTGGAGTCTATGAAATTCAGATATGTCAAGTACACATCTGTATATTTTGTGCAGGCACAAAACATTCTGTTTTTCTGAATTGATAAACGAACATTAATCACTGACTGTAAAATATAATCTTCGTTCGCCATATGATCGGACCCAACCAAATCAACGATCAAATCTATATATTATAAGTATTAAGTAAACGGCAGTCATTATAATTTACAAAAGTAATATTATGCACTGCAATAGACGCTTAAATTAAGCTTTCACGTTTCGCACGTTTACCATTATGCAGGAAACCGAAAAAGCAATGCAATTTAGATAAAATGCGAAATATAAAATGTAAAATATTGTTTGCGTAAAGCTTTTTAAGCTTTTACCCATAAACGCCGTAAAAAGCGTGTCATTTACACACTAGGAATACGAACGCTTTGTAACTTGAAATGGAAAATGGTCCAGCAATAATTGGACTAATGGATTATATTTAAACATTTATAATAACATCTACCAGTCTGTCGCTTAAAACATTCACACTATACAAAGAGATCAGTTGTCTATGGAATAATAACAGTGTTGAAAGAAAACCATTTACTCGTTGCTCTGAAAATATCTGTCTTATTCCTTTTTATTATTCCTTCTGCAGCAGTTTTGGTACCACTTACATAATACATATTTTAGTCACAAATGCATTAGGAAACGCGCTCAGTCAAAATTTCAGTTATTTGTGATTTTTGTGATGAAATCAACGTTTTGTCTTCGTCTTTAATCTATAAAGAGCAGTGAGCGGCGGTCGGTTGATGTAATGAATAATACAAAGACGATGCGCCCGTAGCTCTGACGTGATTGCA
>DWQT01005390.1:0-10344 GCA_018244895.1 Myscelus amystis hages | reverse complement strand
ATACGCTCTTCACTTTATTCTACTAAATATACGACTACATAGTAAAAGGTATGTTCAAATTTAATTATTTTCTCAAATTACCGTAATTTGTTTCGATTTATATACTCGTATTTTAGGAATACTACGTTAATAAGTTTTTGTGTTTGAAGTACTACAAGTATAGAATTAAGAATTACTTATTTTCTCTATTCCTTCTACTTCTAAAGATATCGGAAGGCTCGTTGATACCTCTTTAGTATAAAGTATCCGTCCTTAACGTGTTTGACCATTTACATAGCTTAGCATTGTAAAAACTAAATTGTATTAAAGAAAGTTCTATTTTCAAACTTAGTTATCTTCGATACCTATTGTTTTGTAATTGATGAACTTCTGAAATATTGAAATTGCACCGTACCTTTAAACGCAATAGTAGGTAAATTTTAAAATGGTTCAAGGCGCCCTCGGGTTGAGTGCAGAGCCCATCGTTCTCTTCTTCACGGGGTGGAGTTGCGTACCTACTCCGACCGCGGTTCGGGGAGTGCTCAGTCTGGCTCCTAACCCCTCCCTCACTCCCCTAATTCAAGGTGTGCCACTCTAGCACGCTACCAATTCCGAGTGAAGTTGTAGAGGTCACTAGGGTCAACAGCATAACGTCAATTAGGAAAAAAATATAAACTTGAAAACTAAAAAGAATTTCAACACCACAACACCTTCATAACAAAAGTTATTATTAGGTAAAATGAACATTGGAAAACACGAAATACCTAGATATATAAAATAGGTTTAGTTTATTGAATAGTTAATAATATTCTTTAAATGAATATGAAATTAAAATGACCTATAGAAATTTTGAATACCGTAGTAAAAACGTTAGATGGGTCGTCGAATTTGGATAGAGCCTCGTTAGCCGTCTGACAATTTGTTCAGGCGGCGTGAGGACGCGTGTCCAATTACGCTGATGACGCAACAGCCGTTTTTGATACAACGATTTAATTTATAGCTTATTCCGAGATTTGAGAGTACTTTAAGTATAGCAATGCAATAAGCGATGTATTGCTACATATATTGCCTAACCAGGACGTAACGGACGTAACAAATTGTAACGTTTACGAGTATAGTGAAGTGAGATAAAATGGTCGTCTCTTAGATGAGTGACGAGTAGTACGTAGAGTAGAGTAGAGTAGAGTAGAGTAGTAGTAGTAGAGTACGTAGAGAGTAGCACGAGATTTTCATTTTCATGAGCATGTCATGGTATGTTTTGCAGCCTGTTGTCATTGTTAATGTTGCCAAACCTGTTCGGAAGTAATTAAGACGGCTTCAGTGCTTCTCAGAAATTAGATGGAAAAACACATCGTATCTCGAACAACTCACATTGAAACAGCTTTGTAGAATACATTCCATATGTTCTCTGACTGCGCGAAGAAACATTCGTAGCTGCATAAATATATTCAAAACATTGATACAAATAAAAGTTACTTTTATTATAAATATATTTCTGCGTTAAATAATAATAATACTTGTTTTGAAAAATAAAAATAGTTACACATATATATTATAACAGATGAATCAAATATATGGCCACAACAGAGTGCACTGAATATTCCAGTTCCTATCACTTTAAATTAGATGACATGTAGTTCGTAAATATAATTAAAATGTAATCAAATTACGTACTCTATCTATCTTTAAAAATGATTTATAATTTGTCCCTAGTTTACTTATGTTTAGGAACGTGCAACTCAGTCGACGATATGATATACACTGCAACACATAGTCACTTCCTCCGAACAATTAAAAGAATAATACTGCTATGATTAATGAAAGTTACGTTTATCGCTAAGGACTCAGTTGAAACGTCTTTTGTGTTTAAAAATGGTACACTTTATCGATTGAAATAGGCACTTACAGCGATAGTGTGCAGAGGATGGTTCGTAGCACATTTACGGCTCCAGTTTCTTACGTTATAATAGAATAAACGGGTCTAAAACATGAAGTAAGCATTTTTTGCTTACATGTGCGAATTTCTATCAACGGCTTCTTCGCAAAAATGAAATTACAATAAAGATTGATCTATGAGTTCCGAAAGATTAAAATAACTCAAATATATATCGTGAAACACGGTAACTTCTGAACTTTAGAAAATGAATTAGGTTGGCGAACTAGTTTCGTTATATTTATTAGACGACAGATTACGAAAACAAGCAAAAAAAAAAATTCTTCCTTAATAACAATTTAATTCATTTTCTACGACATAGAGATGAAAACGAGATTTGTAAAGAATAAAAAAAACACATGTACTGAATTTGCTGTTTTACAAATATTTAGGTTGTTAAATCTTATTATATCACTATTCAGTGACTTTAAAGTTAAAACCATTGCGATTGAAAGTGGCATCATACGTAATTAGAAGCTAAAAGGCTTAATTTAATCATCGACCGGCGAGAAGTCATTAAGGCTCTCGCAGTCTGAAATTGTTCGGACCTCCTACGAGTGCATTACCGCTATGTTAGCCGATAAGCGTAGGATTTTATATAAATGGTATAAGAACATTTATTACCTACAAACTTTTTATGAATTGGGTGAACGAATGCACTGTAATGTTTATCTTTCTAAAAAAAATTGCCACATTAACTTTTTGAAATAACAGGCAAAAAGCATTTAATAAAATTTTAACAAGATCTTATAATAATGTTGTAAGTAATATTTTTTTTTTTAATATTACTTAAAGAAACCCAGAGTCGAAGCGCAATCGTATACCATAAATGCAAGTACAAGATATAGTAAAAACAGCATGAACAATAAAAACCACTTTTGTAGAACGCCCATTGTTTTTCTTTTTAATATTGTCTGCCATGCAATTTCACAATAGGCCGATATTAGTTTACTGCTTATACAGATAAAATATTTGCATATTTATGTACATTTATACAGCTTTAAATGCAAACGGAGGAAAAACTTTTGCCTAATAGTAGTCGGTAGATGCTGTGGTAAATTACATAATAATGTATAAAAACCTAATTATTCTTTCCCTGTTCATATGGTTCGGTAAGTCAAGCTAAATTTTCTTTAATATCCCTAATTTGTTTAAATTATTTAATATAATTCGAACTACCTTTCAGCACACGCGGATACGGGGCGCATTAATTTAGACAGACATTTCACTTTAAATGAATTTCATCAGCAAACAAAAGAGGGCGAAGGTCTTAGAAATACTCCTCATGCTTTTAAAGGAAATAATATTGAAGATAAGCAAAGAAACATACATTGCAAAGACAATCAAATTCAACTAATAAGCGATATTACAGAATCATATGATTCTGGAGCACTGGCGTTTCCAGTGGCTAAAAAAGTTCAAAAATCAAATACACCTAATAATGATAACAACTTTTTACGGGACTTTTTACCAGGCAATGCCGACTACTATAGTAAAAAAGAAACCATTCATCCAGATACTGTGCGTTTAATCGAAGACAGAGCATTATCATATGATAGAGAAAGGGATGAAGATTTCTTACCATCTAATAGAAAAGGTATTGAAATCGAGCCAACGTCATTCGATAATTATAACCCTCTTAATCAGTTGCCGAACAAAATCGATACCGGAGAACATATAAATCTTAAAAAATGTAGAAACGTTGTTGAAATGGAAAGTTTACCAGCCACCAGGCGGATACTACCCGGTATATTAAAGAACCCTACTGATGAAGAATTAAAAGATAATAAATTAATACAAACTAAGTCCCGATTAAATCGCAATGACGATATGAAAAGTAAATTAAACCAACATCAAATTTACCTTCCAAACACAGAGAAAGTCATAAAAAATCATAATGTAGACAACCGAAATGCTATAAACGATAATGAATTAGAAGAAAACAAGGATGCGGTAATGGAAGACTCTTTAAGAAGCCATGCCTTAGACCCGACCAAAGGTGAAGGTATATATAACATGATGAACTCAAATGTCATGCTATTGGAAAATTCCAGAATGTGCTACGCTTGCAGCACCATGAAAGATCCAAGCTGCTGGGCTCCAGATCGAGGAACTACAGTCAAATACTGCCAGAAAGGTCATCACTCATGTTTAACCAAAACATTTAAATACAAAGGTATGTAATTATATAAACTATTGATGTAGTTTAGCGTTAGCTAATTATTTGGTCAGTACTGTTTATGACTGAGGATTCGTCTTTAAAATAGTATTTTACCACTATTTGATTACCTACATTGATTTTAATTGAAAATAGTTTTTGATAGTATAAACAACGGAACTCTCAAACATGTAAATAACAAACCTAATAGGTAGACGTGTAACAAATTATAATTTTACATATTCCATAGCAAATTACACTATAGTTACTGTCGTTAAGCAAATATTTAGGCAAACCATAAATAACTTAACTTTACAGATAATACATTTCTTTTTCGTTTTCGTTACAGAGACATCATTTCTAATCCGTGATTGTGGCAGCTATTGTGTAAGCCCGAATAATGAGAAATACAGCACCTGTTCAATCTGTCATTCAGATCTCTGCAACGGTGCCTCTACGATCAGTATCTATAGCGGCGGCGTCGCAATCGTTATTCTACTTGGAATAGTGTACAATAAACATTAAGAACATACATACATATGTCTTTTTACACGATAATTATTTGTTTATAACAGGTATTGAACAAAATACATTTTTTCGTAATACAATAAAGACTTGTGCTAAATTAAACAATTAAGCCTAAGTATTTTAATGGTTATACCCCAATTACCCCAATGGTTATACTCTATGAAACTATGAATTAAGCAAAACTCCATAAATCGATCAACATTCCTCAGTATTGCAAGGCAAACAATTCTAAACGAAATTAAGTACGAGTATATTAATAATCAGAGGCCTGCCCGAATTTGACCAGGTCGAATAGTTACTTATCTTAAGTAGGCATCAGTAATAATACATACCTACTCGAACATTATATTTATCGTTTGTTCCGTTTTTCTGAGGTTTTCAAAATGAACAGATTCTCCCCATTTCCTTAATTTACATGGTTCGAATTGTAAAAGTGCAATTTATTACAAATAAATAACTACTAAATTCATCAACAACAGTGTGTTGCAATTCTTTTCTTGTGTAACATACAATAGTTGTCTATATCTATATAGATAGACTAGTTAGATTAGTTGTCTATATAGATAGACTAATACCGTTAGCCACAAATAGTTTGTGGCTAACACTATTAGTGTATTTATAGTCGCGATGTATACATCACTTTTCATGCTGATATTAGAGTTGAATAAAAATATATCTTTGAGTATTTTTTACCTGGATATCTAACGTAAGCATGGTACGTTGAATCCTGTTCAGCTGGCGGAAACGCATTGTGGCTGCCTGCACGACGCGCGTGTGAAATAACTCATTTTTTCACTTTTATATCCATAATAACACCCCATATGTGCTTTTGTACCTTTTTACCCTTTGTAAGATTATTTACCAGATTTATCCTCACCATATACAAAAATGTATTTCGTCGTTACTTTTATTTTGTTCAATTTTTCAGTAAACAGCTTTCAGTTCAATGTAACCAGTTTTTGTTTACTTAAAGAAAATACAGAAAAACATTACTCCGGCTTACCTTTATATTTGTGTGACAATTTACGTCGCTCCATCTTATTGAAACACCTAAAATAACTCTAAACGTTGTCTTTAATACGTGCTTATGCCATATAATATATGAAACACATAAATTTTGCCTTTTGATCATTTACGTCATAAGGGGTGAAACAATATAAAATGCAGTTATCAAAAATGTTCATCTATTAATATTATTACTGACATGACCGTCTTTTAGCAGGTATATCTTCGATTTTATCGAATTACCTCTATCTGTATTCGACTACGACTCTACCATTTACTCTCGGCTTATAAGTATTTTAATAAAATAATATATTTATGACTAGGATATAATACATTGCCACGTAATCCGAAAATCTTTTATTCACTTGACACCTCCACAAACGCACGCATACATATTTGCATAGACACCTCCTGCTAACTTGCGAAAAACACCTTTTGTTAGTGAATTGGATTTGAATAATATCGGGCCCTTTGAGGAAAAGCCAACATTTTTTCTATAACTGCGACTTTTATAGTCTTCGAGCTACAGCAAATTGTAGAGGAATACATAACCAACTATAGTTTCCTAACGATACCTCATTATGGTTACTAGATTTACAGATTTTGTTTTTAACTTGTATTGTAGTAGAGTTGTAACAATAGAATATAAAGTATTACATTTTATATGTAATATGTAATTCTATATGTATGCCAATTATTCGATGAAATATAGATAGCATTAAGACGTACGTGTTTATATTTAGTTACCTTATTTGGCCATACACGATTTGTTAATAACACTAATTAAATATAACAAATATAGCTATTTAATACAGAACATAAGCATTTTTCACTAATTTGTATTATAATAACGTAATAGTTTTTATAATCATCTCTTAATAAAAAACGTCTATTTTACCAAAAAACATTGAAGTCGAACTGGATGAAATGGAACGGAATGTAAGCCAAAAAACCCTTAATTAGTAATGTTGTTCGAAGGTTTCGAAACAATTTAAGGACGCAAAGGAATACCTCAGATTAAATAAATAGCACGAGAAAATTTACTGCCAACCGTTATCACAGCCCAATTCGAATTCTATTGTCTAGAACGGCGCATTTGAATTCAGAACACATCCCTATAATCGTTTTAAGATATCTACAAGTGGTTTTTTTTATCTACATGACAGTAAAACAAAGTGTAACAGCTTTAACGTTTGTCAATTTCACGTGTTAGTAATGTAGGTAGCCACGCAATGTACATAATATATGTTTAGTCTCAACTTTGATTGCGAAATATTTGCATGTTATGAGTTATCGTTTCAATATTTAAATGTACGAGTATATGTATCTGACATTTAGCGCCGGACGGGATGGTAAAATAAATAAGAAGTAATATTTTTTTTATTTCTACATTCCACGGTGATAGCAATATTTCATCAAAAAAACTACTGACCACAGAGGGCATTTGAACTGAGCGTGCTCGGTAGCGACCACTGGGCGTTGTTAACGAACTCGCCCTAATTTCTTTTTGTTTTGTTGTTCGGTCATTTCAGCTAAAACATAAACAAAAGTTTTGCAAGAAAAAGCATTATGAAGATCGTTTTGGGTGGTTTTTGCGTGTTTTCTGCTCCAAAAACACATGAATAAGTTACGGGATATTTTACCAATTGTAATAGAGTACACCGCTGAGCACAGCTAGTAATTTATATATAAATATAATATTTTTAACTTGCTAAACTATTGTTTAAATCAGATATAAAAATATTTAGTAGACTATCTTAACAGTGTACCTATTTTTTGGGAGAAATGAAAACACATGCGTGAACGATTGCTATTTTGTCAGTCTTCTTTGTATTATGTTGTATAAAGTAATTTTTTTTACATTATTATTATTGCCAAAAAAACAAATATCCTTATTTTGTTCCTTCGGCGAGTAATTCTAAAAATAAGCTTACTGTAATTCCCGAGGGAAATCAAGCACCAATTCGACCTCTGGTTCGAGCTTCCAGTAGGTAAGTCCTTATATTTGCTTACAATTTTATTTTGACCCATAAAATTGACAGTGAAAAAATGTAAGTACCTACTCTTAAGCAAAGAAACCTTAAAATAGAGGACCCTTTTTTATTTCGCGTTAAGATGTCTGGTGCAGAAAAAAAAGAATAGACATTTTTGTGTTCGTTTCTCTAATAAATACCGGGACGTAGAAACGCTTATTTTATCAATGGAAGATTAATTAGCCCAATTTGTTACCTCTTAAACAATGGTCGCGTAGGATTAATTTCCCGAACGTATTTAATCTCAGAGATTGGGCACTGAAGAAATGCCAAACAATAATAGCTTAGGCTGCTTTCATTAGTTACAACCTGAAATGTCATACTGCTATCATTAATGTTCATCTTTAAGGCATTTACATAAGTACATATTTATATTCGGAAGCGTACACCTACTGTATCAACTACATACCTACCTATTTCTTAGATATGAGCTATAAATACTTAGGTATTACTCTAGCATTGACATTATATTTTTAGATGAGGTCAGTTCAGCGACGTGGCTGCGTTCAGAAATATTTTGGCCATGTTTCACGTGATACAAACTGAAGTCACGCGGTCATCACGACATACCTACAACTTACCTTGTAGGTACTTGTTGTACCTACAGATTATGATTGATAGTTGTTTTATTAAAGTGATAACATATCATATACACACCCATGAATACAAGGAATTTTATATTGATGTTAACTTAAATACTAGATGGGGTTTTTACTGTTAATACCTACTGCAAATTCGGAATAAACTAGGTCGCATACTGTTCACAAAGTACAGAATATGCCGATAGATAATTGCATAATACCCTATACAGTGTAAATGCTATATAAATATTATTGTTTTTATTATATTAATTATGTGAGTATTATTTAATATTAGGATAAGTTTGTATATAATTTAGCTGTTACTTCTTATTTGTTAAATAGTCTGTTTTGTTTTGCATATCGAAAAAACTATATTTATAGCTCTTTATGTCATGCGTAGGTATGTATTATTCAAATGATAAAAGTAATTTAATGCAATAGCTACTTAAGTGGGTACGTAAAGTTAGTCCCGAGTAATACTTTCAAGATATTTTCCTCACCCAAAGAGTGTCGCATTCAATTAGCTATTCGCTAACTTATGAAAGATCTGTCTGACGCCGATGATAGATTATTTCTGGGATGACATTGTGGTTATGATACTGCTTTTTTGGAAATCTGCTAAGAAAATTACGTGAAAATATTTGGAGCTAATTATGAAATGACTTTAATCAATTATTTAATATTTTTGATAAGTTTTAAAAGTAACGTTACCAGAGACGAGTAAACTCCTTCCGTTTCTTAGCGATTAGCGATAATTGGATTTAAAAATATCGTATCGACATCACGGCCACCGTAATGCCTGTAAATCTGAAGTGACTCTTCCTTCTCATATTTTTCGATAAAAACAGTTAAATTAAGAGCAATCGTCAAAATGATAAAAGTTAACAATTTACATATTAACAGTTACTGTTAGTATGTGATAAATAAACAGAAAATAGCACTAGTTTACCCAATATGGACAACATATTTTTGCTAAAGGCTCATGTGGCTTAATAAAGAAGTTTCATGGTTCTGGGTATTTCCCTTCACACTATATCCCTATCTATACTATTGCACTATATCCATTTCATGATAAAATCGATGATGATTTGTGATCGAGAAAGGTGCATATTTAGTGTATGAAAAATACTAAAAGCGTAGTTGTCGCTAAAGATTTCACGACTATCGAAATTTCAATTACAGCTATAATGAGGTATATTCTATTATTATTAAAGTATTTTAATATCATTACACATATATAATTACACTACTACTACACATCACCTAATATTTCATAACATTTATATTTACTATTAATAAAACTAGGCACTGATCCGGCCAGTGGTTACTTATTGAAGCGAAGGGAGACTATTTAGGCGGCATGCAGCGCCAACAAGCTTGGTGTATGCTGGTACACACAAGTGCTGCCATCTCGACGCTTAGGAAATACTGATAACATTACAAGAAGGTTAACTTTGACAAATTCAACCATTAACCGAAACTAATTCAATGAAAATATGTCAGATGGCATATTGCTATAATTTGTATTTCTGACGCATTTTGATATGGTCAAACAGTTATTTTTAAAACGAATTTGTTGACGGTCTGCACTGTGATTGTCGATCTACTTGAACACTACAGGCGACAAATGAATACAGACTAATAACGTAGTATAACTGAACTGACGCTAATAGTTCTATTCCTATAATCCTGTCCCTACATAACTACGAATTGATCAGTACATATAGCCTCAGAGGGTGCTGCATATTTCCCTATACATATATACTTGTAAATGGTTTTCTTTATTTTTTCAGATTAAAAAACTTAAATATTACGTCAATATACATATAATAACTTTGAAAAATATTCTAATTACAAAGCAACTTCCTTAGCCTAAGTTCAAACAAATTCTTTAATGAATGTTCCACCTGTTTTAGAATTCAATGACGTAATCATTAATAAGTGCATTTCCTTCTCATCGACAATATTTTAATCGTTTCAACAGGACACGAAAAACGCGTTTAAACTTCTAGAGGAGTCTATTAGGGCAACGGTTGAAAGCAAAATGAAAGGAACATAAAATCCTTTATTTTAAAATTGTCATAACATTAACATTGGTAACATTTTATAAATTAGGTAATTTTTATT
>DWQT01005389.1:0-10344 GCA_018244895.1 Myscelus amystis hages | reverse complement strand
TAGTAGCAGTACACCAGCTATCTGCCAGTGAAAGTCCTGTTAAAATCGGTCCAGCCGTTCCAGAGTTTAGCCGGAACAAACAGACAGATAGAAATTGTAAAAAATGTTATTTTGGTATATGCCTGTGTTTACATACATATGCATTTAGTAAAAAGCGGTTATTTTAATATTACAAACAGATATTCCAATTTTATTTATTAGTATAGATGAGTAATCAGTAATAACCAGTAATAACCAGTAATCGAACATTCCACTGCTTTTCTTAGTTTTAGTCGCGCACTTTATAGGCATCTCTTTAGGGATTTTGTAGACTGACCCTCAGATACTTTCACCTTCGCTTTATTTTGACATGCTAGGTGTGAAAGTACAGATTATATTTCTCAGAGATCCTACAACCCTTTCCTAACATGCGGTCAATGTAGGGGTGGGAATCATCTAAACTAGAAATCGTTAAGAATATTTCGTGTATTTGTGACATAAACATACATATATATATAAACGTATATAATGTAGTTTATCAGTTATTTGGTTACCATAACGGTCTTTGCTTATTTGGCATCAGGTGGCACTATGAAAATAGCCATAAATATCCAAATTTAAAAAAAGTGCCTACGCACGTAGCAGGTAGGTAGTGTGAAAGTAATTCCAATTTGAATGTTTGTTTGACGCTTTAAAAACTAATTTTTCCGGCGAACAGAACAGGTGTCACTTGGCGAGAAGTTTTAATAGAAAGTGTGAAATGTTCACCGGTCGCGTAAGAGTTTTGTGGAAGTTTTAAAATGAATTGTTCCCCGTTTAGCGCGATCTGTCTTGCGGTCGCTCGAGATTGGAAACGTATTTGAATTAACGCTCAACGGAATTATACTAACAGTTTCTGTTACCCGCGATTTCGCCCGTAATGTTTTTTTTACCTTTTCATTGGTCCACTGCTGGACCGGATTTCTTCTCATAGGATTATTGGATTAAAACGTACTTTCTCACATGAATAATACCTATATTTTTCCGTAGCCTATTTCACTCTTTAGCTCTTCAATGATGTACATACTGAGAAACACATCGATTTGTAGTTCTGTTATAACAGGAAATGCGAACAAACACACTTTCGCATTTTTAATATTAGTGCGGATTCATGGAAGTTTCACTGAGCCTTAAATGTCAGCTGACGAGAATTATGAAAAGGTTTCGTTTTATCTAGACAGACGAACTTATTCTCACTTCCCATGTATTTTATAAATAGGTAATATTGAAAATTGTGAACGTTACAGATAGAGGCAGAAATAATTTAAATTGATATTTCTTACTTATTTATGTCACATGCAAATGGCTCAGATCGCACTGACTAGAAACAAAATTGAAAATTTGACCACAACTGTATAATACACTATCCTAAGCATTCCCACTCCAACTCTATATCCCAATGTTGGGACACTATTTCAATAGTTTGTTCTAAAATGTGACACATAACCTGTAACAGAAGATAAACATTTGACGCCATTGTGAATCTGTGCCAAATACTTTCGAATAAGATATTTATTGACACCGAAAATTGATATGTACGTTTTGTGGGTATTTACAATAGAAACACAGGGAAACACTTCATGGCAAATGTGTTTAGTAAGCCTAGTGTGTTTGCGTATCGTTTCTATTTCAACGAAAAAGTCCCGTAATATTAGAAGCATTTTGTATATTCTTTCACCACTGGATCTTTCCTTAAAGCAATCCCGGTACGCAGGTAAATACATATTTTTAGCTGGGTATATTTTTTCATCTTGAACAGATTATGTATTGTTAATGGTTTTCTGTTTGTTTTAACGTTAAATTCAATCATAATCGTATCAGTGGTTGAATCGAGAAAGCGTAACGGACAGCTAGAGTTAATTCTGCGTTTGTATTATAAAAACAAATTATTTCAAGTATCACTTTGCTATCGAAGCTGCTTCGTTGATTGATGATATTTGTAGGCGTTCTTTGGAACCGATCAATTCGTAATCCATAGTGGATATAACTAAAGTAAAGCAATACTTAGTAAACGCTGTGTCGGCTTTAGAATATCATTTTGAAGGCGGACATAGAATTATTATGGTAATAGAAATATCCGTAGAATTTTAATTGCATTATTTCACACACCAATTTGAATACTTGAAATTATAATGAAATTAATATATATACACACACGCCTGTTTTAAAGAGTACTGATTTCCCATCAGTATTATCTGACTAATGTGATTGAATTAATTAAACAAATATTAAATAGTGAACGTCACAATGTTTTGTCAAATAATCGATAGATACTTGTAACATTTGTATTAATGTAAAATGAATAATATAATAATATATATAATATAATATTTTACCAAATAAATTAATTTCCAATATTTGGTATTTTCGATGCACAACCTCAGACATTGTGATATTTTGAATTGCTCGTAATTTGTAATTTACGAGCAATATGCAGAAAATTGCTTGAGGGGTTCTGTAGGGTTTAATTAATGATAACGACCGACAGTAACAAGACTGTAATCATTATTGCATAGACACAATATGGCCGCTTTTGAAGTTCCGGTTTGATAGTAACTAAATATTTACTGCACTGCCTTTGATTTTCGAAAAACTCCACTAAGGGCTTAGTCTTGATCATCTATTTATACCTCAAAGGCTGCAAAATAGACACACCAAAGATTATTTTGCTGTTAAAGTAATGGTAATATCTACAAAGTATCCGAATATTTTTTTCTTTAGTGGTGTATTTATTTCAGGTACCTAATTATAAAAAGGTTTAGTGTTTTCTTACTGCAATTCAAAATACCTCTCTTTCTATCTCTGTCTTTCTGATAAAGTAATAAAGGGCCAGCTAAAGATATTTGCCATTTACATGATAAAATAAAACGTCGACACGACAAAGACACGAAAATACTAGAAAAGAAGAATGTCTACGTGCCATGTCTATGCCTTGTTAAGTCTGTGGCAAAGTACACGAAAGAAGCGATGCGAATTGTCAGAACAGAACACAGCGAAGGTTTTTATTTTATGTAGAAATCGATGGGATTTTGGGATATTTATTTGTTATAAATCTCTTCAAGTTTTAGTGGAAACATTTCAAAACTCACTGAAGGTTGACAGCCATCGCTAACGAAGGTATTATAAGATGTTTAACAAAAATAATCCAAATTAGTTTTCCAAAGTGCCTTTGGTGGTATTGCCTTATTAATAAAGGGTGACAACGATTCTTTTTGTCATGGAAAGATCTCGAACCTTGGAAAAAGACACAGGGTATTTAGCACATACATATAAATTGAATCAACCGTTACATGATTGGAATAAGGGATGAGATTGAACATTACGAATGCTGCATTAAAATGTTCTTTGTTATAATTTTAAACTTTGAGTTGCATTGCAAATGATATAGTGCTTATTGAATTTTTGTTAAGAATATTTTTGGTGGTAATATAAAATACATACCTACATATTATTTATTAACATGTTAGAAACAGATCACACAGATCGTATATCATCCAACAACATGAACAAGTACTTACGAAATGGTGAACATTTTTCCTACGGTTCAAATCATAATGGCGTCCCCGTTACTTTTCCCGCGCAAACCTGTTATTGGACGACTGACAGCTGTCATAATCTATGCTTTGTTCGGAAACAAATATTGAAATATATATGTATGATAATCAAATAGAAGCTAACAGTAACAGCTGCCACGACTAGCTGCAGGCTGTTTTTAATCTGCTGCAAGGTATTGGGTCTGTTTTCGAGTTTCCCTCTCGTAAAGTCCGTAGCATGTAATACCTTTAGATAGAACATAATTGTTTCGTTTCTGCCACACACTAGCTTTTTGTATAGCATAATAAAGACCTTTTGTAAGGTCACAGATTTTTTATTTTACCATTGCTTTTATTCTGTTTTTATTGTTTTTACTCATGTGATTGTTTTTACTGTTTTTATTGTTTTAATTATTTCTATTGTTCTATTCTTTTATTGTTCCACTGTTGGTCACACGTCGCGTCTCTTAGAGGATTTTACGCCTTAGTGTGCCCTAGCCAAGTGCGGATTGGTAGACTTTAAACTCAGAAAATATTATACACTTCATAACATCTGTAACGTGCAGGTTTCCACGCGATATTTTCGTTCACCGATATAGCAAGTGATATTTGAATTTTAAGTTATAACGCATGTAACCATTCAGAAATGCGTTACAAGACTCAAACCTCTAGGAGTGAGAGGTTGATTTTGAAACCACTAGAATAATACTGTTTTAAGCTATATAATATGGTATTACGAGCGGAATAAAATTATGACATGTGAACAAAATATTGTTTTTGGAACAGTAGGTAACAGTAACAGCTTAGACAATATGAACGTTAATTTCACTTATATTTTTTAACTTGAATTTTGTGCTATATACATCACTACATATACTGTAATTGCTAAATATTATACCGTCTGCAATATGCCGAAAATGGTGTACAGAAATTTCATTTCATTTCCGAACGCATTTATTTCGATGCGTTCGGAAAACCTGTGTGTCACGACGCGAAGCCGTGTCGAGTTTTTCATTATTGTTTAAAGTCGCGCAATAACACGACTTATTGCCGCAATACTTGTAGCGTAACGCAGCGGCTTGCGCTGAAAGCTACGTTTTATGCGACTTTTTATACAATGCGGTACGCTTCGGACAAGTTAGCACTTTCAGTGTTTTAGCGCTTGTTCATACGAAACTGTAGTTGAATGCGGTGTTCGCATTAGGAAACTAATCGCTAGAACATGTTACACACATCATATTACCACACATATTACCTTACAAAATACATAATTATAACACACAAACACACACACACACTATGATAAAAATGTGTTATTTCCCCGTACAACAATCTGATTAAATTAGGCTATTAAATAAGTGCCAGTGTTATGGTAACCGGACAGCTGATAAACATACATACATACTTATATAGATATTGTTATTACACTCACAACCAGTAAACAAATGTGTTCATCACACTACTGTGGCCAGGCCACACGAATATTGAATGAACGTATCCGTGCGTTGGAAATGAACAGTTTTTAAACTCGCAAACACTTTTTCAAAATTCAATTCGATTCAAACTAAGCCATTCAAAGTTAGTTAGCGTAGAAACGGATTAGTTGAACCGATATTTATAACTGGATTTATTTGTGAGTTCAATGTTTATTTATTAGAATTTAAAATTTGTATGATCTACGACATGACTTTCTTTAAATAATAATAATAATAACACGACTTTACGGCCTGTTACAGAGTTAGTACAAATAAGAAAAGACACGAGAAATAAGGTTATATGTAGGCAAATAAGAGGGGTTTAGCTGCCATAGGTTAATCCTTCTCCCCTTCTTGGTTTCGCTTTTTCTACTTTATTCGAAGTCTAGCCTCCTCTATAATATACAAGTAGCTTCAAAATTATGACGAAACGTTTCGAGAAAAGGTAGTTAGTGCCCTTGCGGTTCTCTTGGCTCGTCTTGGCGGGGCACTGCCGTGCCCGCAGATAACCTTATAGTGTTCTTCCTCTCACATTTGTCCTAGCGAAGTGGCTCTCCGAAGCCCCTCGAAAGCTTCGCCGGTACTAAGATTTATTATCGGCATTTTGTTCCTATGCCAAAATTAATACTCCAAGTACCTGTTAATATATTTTGAAATCACAGACAGACACTGCAGTTTTATTTATATGTAGCGAGCGCGGAGCTGTGGGCGAAAGGTTAGTTCACACATTACTAACACTGACAATATCATACTTGTGCGGGACCACTAACTCTATTTATTACCCCCATATTGGTTTGCACCGTATTGTGCAACTTTAAAATTATGTCCTTTGAAATTGTTCCAGCTATATTGAATTGCTTTTCAAAACATTTTCCGGTACAATTGTTAAAGTTTCAACCGCAAATAAATGTGTTGTTTTATTGTTTGTTTCAAAAGAATATTTTTTTATTGCGACTGTACTTTATATGAAACGAATTTACTTGTATAACTTTAGAAAGACGAAGAACGGTATACTAAAATATAAATGAAAAATAATTATCTGAGGTGATCATGATTATGGACAAATAATAAAGAGTGGGGGTAGGACGAAATAACAAATAAAAAAATATAATATATAGATATGTATAGAAAATAAATCTTTTTAATGCACATCCTTCACCTAGTGGTGTGAAATATACTCGTACTTCTAGACCTATTCTCATACCTACCAAATATACACAAAAAACATCACCAAAATTTATACATTTAGGCTAATGAACACTAGGAAAGCATGTAATAGAAATCACTTCATTAACCCGTGTTTTATATTATAGGTACCTCGTTTTATCACAGAAACATGTGATTTTCGAAACGCCTTACAAAAAAGTGACATATAATATAATTAGAACCGGCAACACAATAATAACAATTAACCCCAATATCAGAAACGTTCCCCTTATCCGTTAACGTCGTGAATGACACTCGGGGTCGTTTATACCCCGCGTGACGTCACGAATCTCTATTAATCCCACTTGAGCCTATAACACGGGCGATATTAATCCCGGCCAGCAATGGAACGAATGAAACGCCATGGTGCCCCATCAGCGGTGGCGCGTATGGAATAAAGTTTTATAGCAAGCGCCATTAGTTAGAGCAGACTGCTCGGTCGCTACTACGTGTTCTCGAAAACAACTCGATTTTTTAACTAAAAGACGCAAAGTAAAAAACACTTGTCTGGAACAGACTGCTTAATAGACCGATAATTCCGATTCGAATAAGACCGATTTTTTTGTTATGACGTTTATGTTTTGGACGAAAAAAAGTAATAATAATAAAATAGCAGGCAATCGTCACAGATAGCCATTATATGTCACCAAGCGATTAGTTTTTGGCTGATGATGAAATAATAGTTGACTTAGCGACTCTTCCTATTTAGAGAATATTTGTATGTGGATCTAAATAACTACTCTCTCTATTGTCTGGTTACAAAAACAATAATTAAACCTAGTTTGAGATATTACTTCCGAATTTTACAAGATTCTATTGATAATGCTTCAAAATTGTCGCTATAAGTAAAAACAAATGGTAAGGTGTAACTAAATAGATGTACAAGAATCACGACTCTAGAATCACAATATGTTTGCGTATGTCCTCACCGCAAATCCGATGTATATAAGGTTCATTTTACTCGGTTCTACACATTTTAAACCAGCCATTTTGTAATAACACGCTACAAAACAATTGAATGTGTGTGCATATTCTCTGGACATAGTACACGGCACCGACATTCACGTGACCATTAAGTATTGAGCAGTTACTTTAGATACTTTATAATAATATCTATTAATCATTGGAATTCTGACGTTGTGGACAAGTGGTTAGAGACGCTGCAGAATCGGAGGTCGTAGGTTCGATTCCCAACCAGGACACATTTGTGTGATGAGCACATTTGTACTTTTTTTTCAGGGTGTCCTTATGTTTTTATATTTATCAGTTACTCGGTTACCGCAATACAGGCATTAAATTGCCTAATTTGGAATCAAAGCGCCGCGTATGGAATTTTTCAAATTATTATTAAAAGAAAGCTATCTTTTGATTCCAAATTAGCAAAAGCCTGTTC
Source organism: Myscelus amystis hages (assembly GCA_018244895.1). Lineage (NCBI taxonomy): Eukaryota > Metazoa > Arthropoda > Insecta > Lepidoptera > Hesperiidae > Myscelus > Myscelus amystis. The sequence goes on along the minus strand of DWQT01005389.1, from coordinate 2,719 downwards.
TATGCTAACCAGACTGCATTAAAATGGTAATTTGAATTTCTAACTACAAATTATACAATAGTATATGAGACTAATTTGATATGTGATAATAATATAATAACAAGCTGGCCCGGAGAACTTCGTGTCGCCAAAATAAATTCTCGTTATCCCCGTTTAAATCTCGATAAAAAGTAACCTTTGTGTTATTTTGGCTCTTCAGCTACCTACATACCAAATTTCATCGTAATCGGTTCAGTAGTATTTGCTTGAAAGAGTAACAAAGATCCATACTCACAAACTTTCGCATTTGTAATATTAATAGGATAACCCTTAGTTCTACAGTTGCTAAATCCGGTAAAACAATATGGGTTGCCTGTCTGTTTTAATCACAAAAATAAAAAAATAATTCACGAAGGAAATATTCCCTTTTTAATATTCCATCAAAACATGACTGTAAAATTTGAAATACGCTCATTAGGTTTCGGCTGCGATAAAATAATAGTAACCCATTACGCGTTATTATCATCCAGACAGTTTTAATTAACGCGAAAACAATTAAATTATATTGAAACATTGTTTGGAATACTTAGCAAAAAACATTATTATTGTTATAGTAAAAGACAATTGAATATAAAGTTATCTAAAACTGGGATACAAATGATAAATATTTAACATAAAGATCCGATGGCTGTGGTGGTAGTGGGTTCGATTCCCGTGCGAAAAGAATATTTGCGTGCCAATCACGTATTGTACTGTGTCCAACTGTTAAATTACCACACCGATGTGAATGTGAAGAGAGAAGAAGCACTTTGAAGCGGTAAGGATAAATGATTTCTGCATTTCTGTCTACCCCATTAGTAACTGGGCGTGATTGTTAAATTATTTATTATATTTGTAAATCTGTCTGGTTGTTTGCTAAGTATTGGCTCAGAGTCATGCGTGACTGGTCCAAAGTTATTATTATTTTACCATGTAGTGGTATGACTGTTGAGTTTGATATAATTAACCTGCCTTGATATAAATAACCTGGCCGTATCAAAACAGTCTATTCATGTTTATTAAATACATCGAGTGTATTGCTTTAGGTCGGTGGTCTAATGAGGTTTTTATGCTTGATATGTTTAATTAATTGCTCAATCAATTAATCATATTAGTATTACCCTGAATATGTTAATATGTCCGTTAGTCAATTAAATTAACTGTAGTTGATTGAATTCTAATTGACTGGTTTATTGGGCCAGTGGTTAGAGATCTTGACTGCTAACTCGGGGGTTATGGGTTTGATTCCCATTTAGGACAAATATAATGAGCTTTAATAGTTTTCTGGTTAACATAATAGTCTCCACCTAGTTTGGGATGACATGTTTAAATACGTTTTAAAATATGGTTATTATTTCGTTAAAATTTTCGGTTTTAAAAAACGTTAATTTTAGTACAACCCGGAAGTACTTTATATTGTCCTTAAATGGTATTTCTATTTCATTTTTAGTTTTCTCACCTGGGTGTAAAATCCCGGCGTGTTTGGAAGAGGACGGTATGGGGGGGAGGTTTAATTACAGCCAGGATCCTAATTAAGCCGTCACTAGGTTAACACGGGAGGCTAACATTTGAGCTTTAAGCCTTTGAAGCCGGTAGCACCATCTTGATTTAGGAAGAAATTCTATCTCTACATAGGCATATAATTAGTACGTTAAAACTCAAATGAGAACAAAAACATTAATAAAATGATTGCTCTTGTGACCCTGTATAAGATAGATCGTTTTAAAAGTGAAAAAAATAGAACACCGTTTATGTTTCTAAACAATTTTATTTCATAAAACACAAATATCGTAAATTTTATATAGTACTCGTATAATACGATAAGCTAAGAAAATGTTGGATACAGGAAGGCAAGTAAACAAATTACTAAGGAATATAACAGTAATATAATATAACTGATTTAGGTATCTGCTTTACCACAAGGTAACACAATTCGCCGCAGCCTTTGTCAAATAAAGGTATGCTTTTCAGACGAACAGTCTTTAAAAGATCATCCGACGTTTGTGAATTAAATCGAGTTCTGTAGGATTCATCTGTACATGTTCTTTTGTTTATGTTTTAAATTTAGAACAAAAGTTAATAATCGAAATTTGCAAACTTAGATGGAAAGCACTGCTTCTTCATACAATGACGCCATCAGACTCATACGGATAGGCAGTAACTAAGGAATTCCAGGGGAATACTGTCCTGAAAAATTTCGGTATCTTCTACTTTTTGGTTCTGAAATTTTTGTTCATAAATTTTAATCGAAAGCATGTGCAATTTCCTTTCTACTTATAAACGGATGTATTTATCCTGTAAATAGAATAAGAACGATAAGTAGGCGGGTTTCTAGTGGGCTTTACCTCCAGCACCGTTCTTAAACACAACTCTCGAACTATTGACTAAAGGTAGAATGCTCTTGATCTATCGATTAGTTCTCGAAGTGAACAAACATCCATTCATACGCCTCGCATGGTCTAAGGTAAACCACTTCTAAGAGGATCCGTTTATATTAGAACTGGATTAGATCGAATACACAAGTACACGCACACAAACACATTAGCACTCACACAAGCACTTTTTTATGACTAGAAAATATTTTTACTTAAAAAATAAATCTTCATGGACACTGCTTGATAGTTATAATTGTTCAAGCAAATTGTATTTTTCTGCTGTCAACACTGGCCGCTGTCATCCGTCATTCTCTGCCGCCAAAACA
>DWQT01005388.1:0-10345 GCA_018244895.1 Myscelus amystis hages | reverse complement strand
ACTCGTGTTCACACAGAGACATTCGATGTATACACTGAGTGTATGGTGTATAGTGTCGTAGTCTGAACCGGCCTTAAGAGTGAATACATCTAAAAACTGAAAACTATATTGTGAAGTAACGACTAAAGATATAATTAAGTCTTACATTGTTATACGTACAAACTTGTTACATGAGAATCATTTTTTTATTGAAGGACAATAAAACCCTTTAGAGTCGTGAAAATATATTACAAAATATCAAACCTCCTGTTCATTTAACAATACATTTGTTATAAAATTCGATTATAAAGTTATTCGATAAGATCCGGGCGCTTTAAATGAATGCGAACAGTAAATCAAACAAGATATTTATTTAAGCAATTAAACGCCCTCAATCGCAGTAAGAGGCCGTAAAGACATAACGTCGAAAAATAATTGAAATTCAGTTGTGTAGGTATAGTTGGCTGGGAGCTGGAATACATTTATTATACGTTCGTATAAAACGCGCTGTGAACCACCGAGGAGGAGCAATTTAAAGGCAATACACACCGAATACCAAACAAATTAACATCCGCCGTGATCTGATACTTTTAATGACCTAAACGGTGCTGTGTCAAATAGCCTCATTTGTAAACGGATTGGAGTTATTTATTTTACACGTTTAACGTGTGTTTTATTTCAAATACTGTATAATTTTAAGCGTTACCGTATTAATTTTTCGCCAAATCTTACAGAACATGATATTATTATGTAAATATAAAAGACTACTGTTTTTATCGTTTCATTGAAATTGATACTGCTCCTATAGTTTCCAATTCAAATGTCTTGAGCACATGTGTTAGAAATTATATGGTACAGAATTGTACATCAGTCTGACGTGTTACTCTCGCCACACCCTCATAATGCAAATACCTAAATCTCTTTGTCTTTGTTTCGTGTTTAGAGGATCTGGCGATCACATCCTTCGAACAGAAAACATATTTGCAAAAAGAAATAGGTTGGGTGAAGCGGTTTTAGGAAGCTGCTGCAGTTAAAAGATTCTATCATCTCTATGAGGCAAAAATATTAGGATTTAGCTTAGCGTCGAATAATCAGTAATGAAAACTTAATACATAACATACCTAACTAATATATGTTTAAATATTTATTCATGCATAAATATTTATTATACTACGATTGTATTCGTACGTTCGTCCCCTACCGCTTACGTACAAAATGTGGATTGAATATCCTGCTGAAGTATTTCCAAAACACTACGGCTTGGGTCTTTCAATGCCAGCAACGCATTGGCGACTCCTCGGGTGTTGCAAGTTTCCATAGGCGAATAAGTATATAAAGAATAAAATATAGTAACTGACAATCATTCATTATAATAAAGATGATGTGTAAGTCAGTTAGATAAGGAAGCAAATGTAATGTGTTCAGGTAGAAGTGAACGACATGAATTTAGAAGGCTCGTATCGTAAAACTATCAAACAATGACACTACATTCATCTGTGATTCAAATGAAACCCACGCCCGCGCCCGTGTCGCGTTACAAGAGCGGGTCGCCAGCGCGCCGCGGGGACCATTCATACTGGATTTTATTCCATTTGCCTACCGGCTCTCTGCGACGACCGGGCAGAAGCCGTTTTAATTCTACGCGCGTCGGTATTAATACGGTCTATATACGAGTAAATCGAGGAAACTATAATGGATTAATACGTATTGATGTTACCAGTTATTAAACACTAAATTAATGAAGAAGGCAAAGCGAGTGAAGAGTCACAACATCCATTGAATTTACTTTTGACTCGCAATCGATCTACTTCCGTTAATTCAACTTCATTTAAAAATATTTGCATGCCATTATTATTATAATAAAAGTATATTTTTTTCTATTGGAACGAAGTTCCTTATTCTTGTTTTTAAGTAATAGGCTTTTGCCGCGATCCAAACTCATACGAAGGTAGCAGCTGTTAATGTGCTATGTAATTGGATAAAGCTATAGTGGACGACATATGAATAGTTCATCCAGGCGTGAAAATCGAAATGAGAGTCATCACAGTTTGCACAGAGTTCTCAATTTGATTGATTTGAACATTACTCTAGAGCGAAAATAAACTAGAGAATAAAACGGACAAGTACTCAATCAATGATCGAGGATTTCCATTGAAACTCTCACCTACTTCACACGTCATGGCGTCTATAAATAAACAACATGGAGAATGTAGCGTATTTATATAAACGAGGCATTGACGTGCTGACGCCGGTGATGAGTCATGACGCAAGCACCGCGCTGGTGTGGAAGCGGGCCGCGTTTGCGCAACGCGCAAGCTCTACTCTAACGAATATACTGGTAAGTTCACAAACGCGAACTTGAACTTAACGCACGGTCAAGCGCAAAATATCGCAAGCTAGCAGTTTAACGCCTACGATCTCGTCATATTATTGTAATATTTCGAACAGGTTTGTTTCGAATAAAAGGTTCAATCAAAGGGAATTCAAAGAGGATTTTATATTTCCCTACATACGATATCAATTGTACCCTGCTAAATATCTTAGCATGTACAAAAAGACACTTTTGCTCAAAAATGTAGCTGTTTTCAAATCAAGTCATGAAACATCAATTTGAATGGCACCGCATAAACTAGAATGCTTTTTTTAGCGGTCCACTACTGGACCGGGTCTCCACGCAGAGCGAGAGGGATTTAGGCCATAGTCTACCACGCTGACCAAGTGCCTATTGGGACTTCACACATCACTGGTGGACCACTAGAAAAAAAAGCTAGGACGGCCGAAGACAAAAAGTTAATTAAAGCCGTTGACAGTGCGAGCAGCAGGTGGGTACGGTTATGGGAAGCGCGGCCGTGCGCGTCCGGGCCGCGGCGCGACAAATCGCCGCTAATTGTAGCGTCGCGCGCTGCAGCTACCGGTCGCTCCGTCCAGCTTGTAACAGATCCCACTACAAATCGATGAACGCAGAGTCCTCGACTTAATATTCTGTAACACGAATACCTGCAATTTCATTTTGGTAGCTATTGCAAATTTCCGTCACTCCAAGCGTGAGATAATTTAATGCATTTATTAACTAATTTTTATGTCAGTTCATCTTAGCTAGTGTTGATTGGACTTTTTTTGAGTCTACATAGAAAACGTCCGTAAACTGTATAAACTTAAGAAAAAAAAAACATTGTTGAATGATCGCCCATTCAGAGTGGTCATTTCGCTCTCTAGAATTCTATCCATAGCGCAATGACCACAGAATTCATCTTGAAATCGATTAAACACAATACATCCGTACACTTAATGAATCAGTCTCGAGCGGATCCTGTATAAACTGTCAAAGCAGAGCACAGCAATGCAAATGTTTGGAGGTGAAAACAGTTGGCGCGGCGGTGCTTGCCTAGAGAAACGCTAATCAACGCGTTATACCGAGTGCAATTTCGCAATTACGCCGTCCTAAATATAGCGTACATTAATAAAGCGGTATAAACATCAAACACGACATTCTAAACGATAACATGGAGACAATAGCAATAAAGTCACATTAGTATCTAGTACATTCTCCTTAACAAAGGCGCAAGAAATTTATAGGGACAAATAAATAACGGTATGATGGTCTAACATCGCCGTGTATTAAAATAAGTCGCGCAACAATTCGTATCTGCCATCCCCCCTCAATCGGCATCAAGTGTAAGTTCGGCATACCTAATTCAGCTGAGAACCGTAAGTCAAGGTAGATTACGATTGCTTAACGATTTTTTGTCTATAATCACGTAAGCTGTTCATAAAGGGCTACTTTTAGCTTTTGGCTCCTTTCGCAGATTAAGTTACTTATAGCACAAGATTTGTAATTACATTTTTAAATATATTCACACTGATAACTGGATATTTTGAATAAGAGCAAAACATAATGAATCATCAAAACACGAAGACTCTTCGTGCAACTCCTGCAAGTATGATTCCGCCAATGCGCACCCGAGGATATAGATCGTCATTATGAGAAACACCCAAAAATATGAAAAAAACAATACTTAAGCTACACAGCTAAGATGCCAAGAATAAAAGTATATACTCGTAAAACATCTACGACTGTTGCATTCTCGTTTGTTTCTTCATGATATAGTTACGATTCAATATTGACATGCTTAAACTATAAAAATATTTCCTAAAATTACAGAAATACGTTTTCTAAGATCAACACACTAATAAACACGGCACTGACGATATAAATGTGGATGTTTATAATCAAGGATAATTTGGATTCCCGTTTCAAGTATGATGCGACTCCATCGATGATACTATTAATGTTTAAGTCCACGAGCTTTCGTCCCGTGGGTGGAACGTTTCATTAAGTATTATAACATAAAATCAGTCAATAGATTAGTTCCTTGAACGTTTACTGCTTACGGTAGGTACTGTAATCGTTATTTATGTAAAACTTCCTCAGAGTGTATTTTCTGTAACATGTAAGTTACGCATTTGTTTTTATTGTATATCAGCCAATCATAAGACAAAATATCTAACACCAAAAGACGGCGCGGGTGACATTTCTATGGAAGAATTCGAAATACAAAACCGACACGACCTACAAAATAAAAGCGTACGTCCATACCTATATTGTTTCGGGAGGTGAGTAATGCATGGATGATGCAGCGAGGCCGGTGTAATGGTAGGAGACAAGAATTACCCAGTAGCGTGCGGTTATCTGATAATAAATATTATAGACCATTCTTTTAGGCGAGGCGGTCATTAATCGAGTGGTCGATAGCGCGCGTATCGACTTACGGGCGGCATTGTTGCTCCAACAGTTGTTCCTATTTATCAAGACGCGGGTAATATTGTTCTGGCGCGTACAAAGACTGCGCTCGCGTCCAGCTCCGTGCTCGGACAACGCCGAGACCTTTGTCTTTTGACAGGCGACATTGGTTTTACTGAAATGATAATTTTAAATTATCAACACTTCATAAAATGCAATATGCTCGAAGACGGCTTACATACATTGCTAAATGACTATTTGATGTACTTTATTGTGTGTTTATTTGTATATTATTTTTAAATATTTAGAACAATTTACACGTCGCTCTTAATATTCAATCAATATGTGAACTTTCAATGATAACTAACTAGATGTGTCAATAACTATGAAGTGTACGTAGTCTTATAACCAACCACCTACTCTTCTTAGGCTTTCGTGCCTTAATCACAAGCTTTTAAGGTTTGAACTATGTCAGGCGTATTAGAGTCACGATTTCATCAAAGTTGAAGTGATTTGCATATAAATTACTTTCGTTGATGTGTAAATCCACGTGTTGCTCTCGAGGAATAGAGATTAATGTGGTGGGTATCTCTGTTGGTCGGTGACAGACAAGTTAAGCTGACATCCGTCAACGCCGGTCCCCGTAATCGCCGAATCGAAGATCGATTTTAAGCCCGGCTTATTGAACTCAGCGGATTCGGATCAGACAAACCAGTTCTCAGTTCATCAGTCGTCCTTTTTCCGATACTGTATATACCCTATTAACTGTTCTAAATCTGACAGTATTATATTCCGTATACTTTAAATGATTGTTATATAGGCTTGTTAGGAGGTACATGTAAGTTCGATTCCTCGGGGTAGTACCAAGATACCACCGCTACTATTTAACGTGAAGAAGTCGTTATTATAACATTCTATGTTTCGGTTTGAAGGGTTTGAATCCCTGTCCAAGTGCATGCCAGAGGCCACCATTTCTGTCCTCAAGACAGGAGCAACTGGGAGTGACTAACTTCTAACGAGGCAAACACCGATTACTGCCTGCACTTATATTCACAGACAGTTAGATAATTTAACTATTAATACATTTGTAAAATGATATATTTTCAAATTAAAACCCACTTCCATAAAAATACGGTTTATTTCAAACACAGTGTGAAATATAAGTCTTTTATGTCTCCAGATTTTTTTGTCGAGACGAAGCGATCATCGAGTGTTACGTCGGCTACTGACCCGTACAAGGGCGCTGGGTGGTGTCCGCAATTATCTCAAAAACGACGCCCGTAATGGTGAGTTAGCTCCTTCTGAGTTGCGCCGCCGCCGGCTAATCACTTTGTCAAGCCTTTTACAAGGCCCTTTCTAACTGCGAATTACCTTACCAACGAGGTTATACTTTACTACGAACTAAATTGCAACAAGATTTGCTTCACACTTCGTCCAGTTTTCAGGTAGATAATAAAAAATGATGGCACTTTTATTGTGACGTACGTGAAAACTATAAGCATAACAATGTCTTGATACAACATCATATACGCCCATCTTATATGTATGTATGTACCCATACCTATATTAATACAATATTATAGCCGGCGTTGTAACTTAAAATCAAAACTAGCTGATACAAATTTCTAAATAAATACATTTTATAGCTAGATACAGCACAAATATTAATGATCATTGCAGAAATATTAGAATACAACCCCCACACAGCAGTCAAATTGAATATGAACAAAATGAACGGGGCAGTCAAACATGAGAGAGCATGAAACAGCTTTACGATCCACGTACTTACAAGTTTTTAGCAAAGAACATTTCAGCTAGACTCGTATAAATGAACGCGCGAAGTATTCTGATATATACCGTCACCACTGCAGTGTTGACGGACCCGTGCTGAGATGCCAGTGCAACGCGGTGAGTATACGCACGCAACATGCGACTATGCACGTTATGCATCAAGAAGTTACAGAGTCGCCGGAATAATCAATAGTATAATTTACAAGTAATTGATATTGTAAATAGTAGTTATCTCGTAACCACAGCACCATTGACTGTAATGGTAGCACCTAAATTAGGGACAAATTGTGTTTGTTATAAGAGCGCGGGTCGGTCGGGACGGGGGAGCGGCGAGGATTTTGTATTTATTCTATTTGCCGAACGTGCCTCGGCGCCGCGGTCGCTGTTTGACGATGCAAATTTATCGCGGCGCTTAATAAAATGCGCAGCTTCATTGATTCGCAGATGCTGCTCATTACAAGCGACGCGACGGACGCGGCAACCGCGCCCGCCGGCGGCCGCCCGCTGCCAGACCTGTTATCTCAACAAATTATTATGGATTATCGTCGTTCCAGTCACATAATTAACAGCTTATGGGCTCCTAGTAATCTGCGATACGATAACATTAACAGAAATTTTGAGGCGACGTAATAACGCCTCCATAGGGAGTGAACTAGTAAATAGTAGGATAATGAACCCGAAATTTAACTATTAACCCTTTCATGTGATTTTAAATAGTATTAATTGATTTTTTTTAAGTTAAGTAAAGTACTTGCTCGCCAATACTCATGTCCGTTTATTGCGTCGGTTCTAAGATTGAATTTCAGTTTCGAGGTTTAACATTTGTTCATTGTTACGTAGATAATGAAATGTGCATGCCAAAGAGAGAACATAGCTGAGTGCACTGAGCGCTGCCGTGATAACGTATCAGCTACAAATATAGTAGATAATGTTACTGGTGTTTCACGGACGAGTAAGGAAGTGAACACGAGGTAAACATTAGAGGAAGTAGGAATGCCCATACCGGGAGCACATAAACTGCTAGTAACAGTCACAGGATCCGATAAAACCTTACATCGGGGGCCCGAACGCCTCGCCGTTATGGCCGATATCGACATATTCGAGCCCTTCCCTTCCACCTCCGAGAAAACAATGAACGCAACTTGAATTGATTACTAAGCTTACTTTAGATTCCTCTACACATGAACAACACCAATGATACCAAAATATTCATATTAACATGCAAAGTTTCAAAACAATTTACATCTGCATATCATAAATATCATCATCTACTAAAACTAATTTGGCTCCTATGATGCGATTCATTACGGTTTGAAGCTTGTTAATTTTACGACTTCAATTATTTTCAATGTAATCTAAAACTTTAAAAAGAAAAAAGCAATTTCCCTTGAAATACAAACTCTTCAAATTACCACGAACATGAAGTTTGCAAAATAGAATAATGTTACGATGCAGGTTGAATAAGGAAAGCTTGTACAAGGAATCGAACACGAGTTTACATCACGGGCTGCAACCATTACAAACCAGCTCAAAGTGTAATGCAACCTCACAAGTGAATCTAACTTCACTCACTTCGCCTCTTTAGCGAGATCCACTCGCTTACCTCCGGCGCGGCTCGGCGCAAATTGATGGTTTCACATCGCTCCATGCAAAACGATCATAGCATCCCGCTCGCACGAAACGCGCCAGACAACGTGGTAATCATTGTTTTTGAAACGAAAACCACTTCAAAGTACATACGGACGTGAGAGAAAAACGACGAAAACGCAGCGCTATTCCGATAAGTTTAAGATAAATAGCTCGCCGAGTTCCACTTGCCCTTCCTCTCCACATTTTGTTTTTACTTTTTGCCAATTTCTGTCTTAGTAACCTACGCCCGCGATCGATTTTATATAAAAATCAAATTACATACTCATTTCATTCAGCGAGCAATTCATGCGAATGCAAACAGTGTCGCTTCATACTAGGGGCACAGGAATTAGAACGCAAATGATCGTTGATGTAAGGAGAAATCGCTTTTCTCATTGTAAATAAGTAATAAATCGTCTCGGGTGGCTAATACAAAATAGGTACATGGTAAATTTTAATGAGAGTTCTTCGACCTATATGATATGTGCATAAGCGAAACATCGTCGACGATAATAGAGCTTGTGTCAGCAGACGAGAGGCGAGCACAAAGAACATCTCATTTTCGGCAGCAAAGACAAAAGCGGTAATTACAACAGTTAACGGTTGAGTTTGTATAACGAACCATGTGTGGGTTGAACTACGCACTATATACATTATTTCAGGAATAGGAACAGCACGAGAAAGTAATAATGATGGCGTTACCCCATGATAATAGCGGATTTGTGAATATCATGGTTCGCATTTCTTGGCACACAATGATTGGTATAGTATCTCCGAATGCATTAATACGATAGCAAACACAATGATAACAATATAGTGCACGAAAATGGATATGTAACTATGTCATGCAATTATATTTATTTCTCACCAATACTAAGGCGAGGTCCACTTAACTAATCTTTAGTATTATTTAATCCATACGCTCGTTCACTATTTATTACTAAAAACATAAAAATTGTGCACATACATCTCAAACTTACTAACCCAACATTTAATAGATCTGCCCAACCTGAAAGTTTCCGACCTAATTTTTTTTTGTCATTAACGATTATAGTTGGACACTGAACACTCGATCAAATCAACCTTCTCCTTACACCGGTGGAAAGATCGCACCGTGATACTCGTACGTGCGGAACAAAATAAAAACCATTAAGTTGTGAATGGGCATGCACTATAATAGCCAGCAACATACGCAGTAGCAACTTGTAAAGACGCATAATGCGGAGGTCATGTTCTCACGTATTCGAGTCAAAGTGTTACTTACTGTCCATTCTTTTGTAAACGCGCGAGCGAGCGCCGGCCGTGTCCAGTGTGACAAGTGGATACGTCAACGCCAGTATTTACAATGATGAATCGCTATCAAATAGAAACCATGTCGAATGTAGATACTACTGAAAATTTGTCTCTCTCCAATCTAAAGCTGGCCTACTATTTTGTGAGCAGATCTTTTCATCAAAAACTATATCGTAATTGATAATAACAAACGTTTCAGAAACTTTACTGAATGAAAACACTTTGTTTGGATATATCCAAATAAAATATAAATAAAATAAAATACACCAGTTGATATGTGTTTATGATTGTTAGTTATACAAGGTGACAAAACTATTACAAAGTCATTTGTGTATTGAAATTTGGACGAGACAATATCTTTCGGGACACTTCGTTTTGGGAAGGAAAAAAGATAACGTAGTAACATGATCATACCGTCGATTAAGCGTTTTACCTTCACTTGAACGCATGCGTCGTTGCTTTGTCATCGAAATTTTCTCCCGAAACCCCTTTGTGAATTTGTGGGACGGATAGCAGCAAACCGCAGCGGGCTCTACGCGAACCATATTGAATAACACTGTAGCGCTTCACACTGGACGGTACATTTTTGCTGAATGTTTTAAGAAAGTATTGCAATCATTTACCCTTAGCAACCTGTGTGCAGTGAATACCTATTCACAAAACAAATAAAGCTGACCAATTTTCTATTATTAGAACAAAATAGTGAATTGATAGAACAAGTGCCTTTTTCTCTTCTGTCTGCATAAGAACTTTGTGAATATAAATATTTTACGAAATCATAGTACCTAGTTCATTTTTATAAATTATCTATCAAAACGTCAAATATATGAAATCATTGACTGGCCTCGTGGTCGAACGGTTAGAGACCCTGACTGTGAAACCGGAGGTCGTGGGTTCGATTCCCACCCAGAA
>DWQT01005387.1:0-10346 GCA_018244895.1 Myscelus amystis hages | reverse complement strand
ATAGGAATCTAATCTTATCTGGGGTCGATTACAAATGTCCATGGGCGGCAGTGGCCACTTACCATCGGGTAGACTGCATGCTCGTCTGCTACTTCCATATTATAAAAAAAAGGGGAGATAGGATAGATATACCGTAGTGATCCAAAGGTTGCAGGACAATGATCGCCGGAGACTGTGGCGGAGGCAGCGCGTTATTCATGCGTTATTGTTAACGCACCTATAGATTGTAATCAGCCTCCGTCGGTTTTTTCTCCGTCGCCTCCATTGTGAATTATCGTCTCCTTATACTTATATCGTCGTCGACGCCTCTATAGGATAGTGCCACTTGGTGAATGATAAAGTTAAATAAAAACCTTACAGTCTTGAAGTTTAAATTTATGAGGATGTCTATGGTGAAGTCCGTTTAAATATACTTGATATTGTATGCGGTTTAAGTAATTGAGATATCTTAATATACATAAGTATTGTGAGATTTATTAGGTATAGAACACGTTTAGGAAACAGGATTGGCGTAGAAGCTACGGTCATATTACGGTGCCTTGAATAACAACGTAGCTAGTCTCCCGTAAAATTCTTTTAATGAATTCATCTATTCTTTTCTATTCTTTACCAAGTTAAGTATACCTTGCACTGGAATTCTTATTGTTAAAAAACACACGAAAACAAGAACACAAACATCCAGTTTCACAACAGACAACATTCATTACAAATATTTGAATCCAATTCTTTTTACAACGCGCCAGATCGTCGATTTCAAACAATTAAGTGAAACTCTTTAAACAACTGCGCTTCTCAATGTTTTTATGAATTCGCCACCTCCCGAGGGTTCATCTATTTCAGTCGGTACGGTATGACTAACGCGTTATTTGACTTTCACTGCCATTGTGTTGTACGTGACAGACAGACCGACAGTCAGCTGAGCGGAAACAGCGCAGGACGTGACGTCACGGGATGTTATCGTAGGTTGGTCTATTTCGATATAGCGTTCGATAGAGGGAGCTCGCTCGATTCGATGCAAATAAGATTACATGATAAAAGATGGACGGTGCTACCGAGAAAATACTACGTAAGAGTTAAAGCAAGACACCGGAGAAATTATTGGATTGGATTGATTGAATTAAAGAAAATCTATTGTCTGTCGACATTGCGAGGTTGCCTGTGGTCATTGGCAATATCCGAGGCGTCAACCGGCCCTTGAGGACTCTGTTGGCCTTTTTCGTAGATCGTCATGTCATACCGCCAGATACAGGCTAAGGAGACCGAAGCAATGAAGGAAGACGCAAGTCCGTTAGTTACTTCAATTAAATTACTCGTAAAAGGATAAAAACAATATAGATGTTTACGTACAGACATGTTATTGAGAGGTAGCTGGTATCTGTAGGCTTCGATCGATTGGTGTGCGGTGCGCTGGTGTGGCCGATGTCCGGTCGTTATGGTTCTAGATGTGTGTGAGATATGAATTGATGTTTGATTAACCTTCAATAAAACGGTGGACACCGGGACAATGGACGAGACTAGGAGATAGAGAGATAAAGGTATACAGTAAGATTTTTTAAAAATTTAATTAAGAGACGAAACCCTAAGCACTCATAACTTAGTCATTTGAATTTGAGTCTATCACTGCTCGGGTCGAGGTTCAAGTCTCTGACTTTAAACTGATTTTAAATATTAAATATCTCTCGGTATTCCGATGAAGGAAAGCATGGTAAAAACAAACATGTTTCCTAACAGAGCAAATAACCTTGTTGCCTCCAATAGATCGGCGATATTAATGACGAGCGCGCCGGCGGTCCGCCCCGCCCAGCGCCAATGTTTGCGCAGAGCCTCTCCATCGTCACACCTTGTAATTATCGCGCCGAACTGTTTGGCCAGCGCCGCGCCGCAATCATGCTGTTTTTGCCAATTCTAGACGAGTCACAGACGACAAGCCCTTAACGCTTTTATAATAGGTGTCATTATGACCTGGCGTCGGTGTAGGTCGATCATGATATTGGTTTGACCTATGTAAAGCTGCGGTTCTATTCACGACGAGTCAAGATTTATCAGATGAATATAGGAATGTATTAGTGCTTATGAGAATCCAGTTATAGTAAAAGTTATTGTATACGGAATTACATCGCGTAGTAAGGAAATATTATCACGTGGCAACAAATAAAAACCATTGAGTGTTTTCGAAAATCAAGCATTTTCTCTCTTCATAATATCACGACTATCTTCCATACGGATTGGAAGCCACTAAGGATTCAGATTAAAGTCTTGACAACTTAACCAGCTATCCAATTGTCATCGTACTTCGCTTCTCGCTTACGGTAGTGCGAGGCTGACGTAATTTTTAAGGGCTAATGTTTGTTCGGCGTCAATTTTATTCACTGTGAAGGTTGGCTGATGATTAGCTCGACGGCGTCGGTTTCTTTCAAGTCCCAATCGTATCGACGGCCGGGGGCGGGCCAGCGCTGTTTGATTTGGGGTCTTCACTTTTCGTCGGATTACTGGCGATATGTCAGCTCTATTTAGTCGTGATGAGTTTTTTCTTCGACCAAGTGTTTTGTGCTACCGCGGCGTGTGGTCCGGTTCCATGCAAGTAATACTGCTCAGACTTATAAACACGTGTAGAAGTTAGAGTAATATACATACATATCAATTTTTTAAATCCATTATTGCCTACTTAATTATTGTTTTTATGAAGAATTCAATTTAAACGATACATTTTCAATGCCAATGAGAGATTATTTAGTCAAATTATTAATTTTGTTCACACGTCATGCCGTTATATAGCAGTATTGTTCTATATGTCTATTAGTGTAAAAAAAGAAAGAATTTTCTATAATACAATAACATCAAATCAACGGAGGGCAAGTGCCTTTATCGTAGACTGCTACACGCACCGATTAGGGCTGCGGCTCACGTCCGACCTTTTACCGACAAAAAATTAAACATACAAATTGTAATATTGACACGCAAACGTCCTACAAAAAGTCAGTACAAAGAAAATTCAGTGCATTACTTCCGATACCATTATCACTTGAAGATGGAACGTTTGGTATGCGCTACCGCCAGTAGCATGCGTATCGATAGCCGCACTACTAGCGAAGGACGATAGGCAAAGAGTTTGTTGAGTCGGTAACAAAAAGGCCTGATTATGGAGCCTGTGAAAAGTTTGACGTGGGCGGTGGCCCTTAGCTCGAACGGAGCAGCGCGAAATGGCCGTCACGCGCGCCGGCGCAGGTTGTTACCGGCCGAGGTACCCGCGGCCGCCGCGCTCCCGCCGGCGCTGCCTTTAAGGCTCTATAATGAAATCAGAAAAATACAAGCCTTTTACCTCAGTGGAGACCGTCATTTCTTACTGACAAATGCTAATTGTCTTGGAAAAATACTTTTCTGTTCTCGAATGATGCAGCTGTTTATGTTTGTAAGTAAATTAATGGCAGGTCATCTTTGGGAAATCATTTTCAATAGATTGTCAAGCAAATACGTACATATGTCATATTTTGTATCGTATTGTTTTGGTTGAATAGGCAGTTACCAAACTGAAGATTTCATGTTATTGTATTTTTAAAGATATATTGTATTTTTTTTCGTTATTTTAATCATCATTACTATGATCATCTTTGGTATACTTTTTAAGTTTGTATTTTTAAGAATAAGTTACTTTTCCTCTGTGATCGTCTTTTAGAAATAAAATCTTTTCTGTTAATAAAATGTTCATCACGCAAATATTTAAATGGATCCCCCGCCCGCTGGTTTAGCAGTCAGTTCCTAGTTTCATCCGCTAGAGCCAGCCAGTGTATTAATTAGTCTACTTTCTGCTTCGTGTCTGCCGCCGCTCAGCCGGCTCTCGAGTGGTCTAGACTAGACTAAAGGAGCGCCCTTGATTGTGTATATTGAAATATCAACAATCTGTGTCTTAAGAGTATCGAATATTTTAGATGATGTTTCATTTACAAATTAGTAAATACTATCTGCGTGGGTTGTAATGTTAGGTTTTCTCGCTTGTTTATCCAAAATAACTAATGCTTTTGCTTTGATAAATAAATCTGGCTAATTAGCTGCCATATTTAAATTATCGCAGGCCATCATCGCCTCTCAACGTGTGAGCTCTCGCTGGGACGGTCGCGACGGCGGCCTGTTTTTCTATTATTTGTAGGCATTTTGGGGTCCAGATAAAGAGGCACAGATATATCAACAACCTTTAAAATAGACATCACTTGGACGTGTGATGATAAAAAAACGCCCGAGCCGCGGCCGTCGCGTGTGGGAACTGGCCGCGCCACGGGAACGCTAACAAACCCAAACTCCTAATGCGTTCGTTCACACGTAACGACACGATCACGACACGATCGAAACGCTACAAAAAACCGTCTCTTACATTCACGACCACCGGCCAATTTATGAACAGCCTTTTAAGAGTAGTGGTAAGAAACTGAGATCACTTCACCGGAGCTCGATTCGAGTCCCATTCAGGACAAACATCTGTGTGGTGAGCACACTTTGTTCAGTCTTGGGCTATTGCTGCTGTAGTAGTAGTTGCTTTGAAATTGTTCAAGAATGTTGAAATATTGTGAATGTATGACATGCGCCGCGTCGTGACATCCCCCGCCGCCCCGCCGCCCGCTCCCGGTGGACGGTCGCTATCGATCTGAGACAACTTTATACGCGGCCTTAAATATTTTTTATCCACATTTTTTCCTCAAACAATGCGCCGGTAAACGATAATTAAAAGTGGAGGCTCCATCGCCCGTCGCCTCCACTCCACACCTATTTTTTGTGGCGCTGGCAACTAATCCAATTGGACTTTACGACGTTTACTAATTGATTGATCTGCCGTTGATATTCTGTTCTCGACGAACTCCACCGAAGATGCATGTCAACGAAATGAAGACAGTACGTATTGTGTCTAATCATGTGTAGCCTCGCCAGAAAATAGGGTTATTTCCCTCAGTTGACTATAATCAACGATACAATTTTGTTATCATTGACAAATATTTATTTCTATTATTATATCATCACGCCAGGTCCCTGACGGGGTAGGCAAAGAGCACCGAGCACCAAATATCGAAATAGAAACCAGCGTGTATGTATGGAGACAAAGATATGTATATGTAGAAGAAGCACGCCATCTTCTAAGGACGGAGATTTTTGGCACAAATATTGAACAACTCTAATAAACATATTTCTTACACTGTGACAAATTAACGCTTGTCTGTATTGTATTACGTACGAAAT
This sequence comes from Myscelus amystis hages, assembly GCA_018244895.1. Taxonomy (NCBI): domain Eukaryota; kingdom Metazoa; phylum Arthropoda; class Insecta; order Lepidoptera; family Hesperiidae; genus Myscelus; species Myscelus amystis. The sequence continues at coordinate 5,123 of DWQT01005387.1, read as the reverse complement.
ATTTTTGACCTGGATTTTTTTATGATAAATGCTTTTGACTTGACGTGAGACATCAATCTCTTTAATCTACAACGAGATTCGTGGCTAGATTGAATAATTCTGGATTATATTGATACTTCTTAAACTATAATAATATTGTAGAACTCTGTAGTACTAACTAAGTAAGTAAGTAACTGGATAGTAATAGAATATAAGAACTAGGTTTCATTTCGTGCTAATCGCTAGGGGGAGAGATAAATTCCGTCGACTGCCCAATGTATAATGCCCTGAATTTATTCAAACGGGATAAAAATAAAGGATTGCTTATTTTTAATGTAAAATAATGAACCTAATCCCTCCGAGGGCGCTCTCGGCCGCTCGATAAACATTCCTTGAATTTTTTGCGAAGTGTCCGTTTTAAGGGCAAGTGTGATATTAAAAATTAATTAGCAAGTTATGTATGTTTTATAATACTATTACATTTTCTTATGTGATTATATTTGAAAAATATCGGAATTCATTTTATTTATAATAATATGTACGCAGAATTTTACTGCTCATACCTCTAGTAGCAATGTTTTGAGAGTGTAACGATATGACAATTCTTTTTACTTCTTTAATGTTTATAGAACATCATATCCTTCATCGATTACGCAGCTCCGCTTATGGCGAGACACCTTGACTGTAAAGCCGTACAGTTTCAGCATACCATAACATACGCACAGATAGTGGTTTTATTGCCCCATTTAGTATAATAATTTTAATAAGAATTGAAACTTCCAACAAAGCTTCGTCTTAAGAAATTAGAAGCGAGTCGTATGTCGGTGGGCGTGGTCGCACAACAGCCATTAAATAAAACATATTGAACCACCGCCGGTTTTTACTGGGGCGCTCGGACGCCGTTTATTCGGAAGGTCGGCCCGCTGGATACCTGGCATTCCTCGAGCGCTGCGCGCGGCGGCGGCGGCGGCGGCGGCGGCCGAGATAATGTGGAATTGGTCCAGGAGTCGCTTATTTAGCTTTATCTTTGCGCTTATCTGCATTATCTTCTCGAGTGTTAAAGTAGCGCCTCTTATAATTGATATTTGTTAGTCTTTTATATCTCGGACGGCTGCTACATGTTTTGTTACTTATCTCAAATGTTTAAAACATTGTTTTGTCTTTATATGTAGCTGTAGTTTAAAACGCGTCGGCTCCATAAAGATACAGATGTGTGGCATGCGGTGCTCACTGCTCCTCCGTTAGGGAACTGGCGTGATAGTGTACCTAATGATAATATTAGCGCCACTTTACTTGCAATGTTAAAATGTCGCATAGACCAGTTGATCATTGAAACGTTTACCGAACAGGAAACAGTATTTTTACCAATTTGTGAAACAATGCATCCAGTACGCCGATATAACTATAAATATAATAATATATTATGTAGTTATAATTGTAGTGATATTTCAATTTATCGTACGTTACAAAACGCTCGTAAATTAGGAATGTCGGGCTAACTAAGCTACTCGTATCATACTCGTAATATTGAGAATGATTTTAGATATCGTTTAAAGTAATATTTTTCCTTAGTACGACTAGCATGTAGCTCAGCAGATCTAGAAATAGTTTGCGCGTGTGTGGATGGAGAAAATTTAGCGTCGATAAATACTAAGTCACTATTTGAAAGAATGTCGTCACCGCCGTGGGAGACTTGGAGATATTCCGTTAAACGTTATCGACAGCCGATAGTTTTGTTTGTCCGTCTCGATAGGTTTTTCCTTTGCTTGTCTTATCTTTTTGTGCATTTTTTCAATCGAGAGTCTTTTCTTGAAATTTGTCGCGTCAACGAATCGGTCAATATGGATTTTTGTTTTAGACAAATCGATTTTTTATTAACACTACACGGTGTTACGATATGTTGGTAAACATTTCAATGTAAGTTTAGTATAGTATAGCTTTAGTTCTAACACGCCTATAACGACGTTCTATAACGACAACGACTGCACTAAGGATTTAAGTGACGTACAGATGGTGAGTAGGTACAAATATTTCGTTTATGAGCTAGAAAAGTTGACCATGCAGACTTGAACAGGAACAAATACCGAACCGTATTAATGCATTTGATATTTGAAATGTTTAGAATCCAGGCGAGATTTGGTTTGGAAAAAAACAAACCGCGGAGGCTTCGAGCTTTCATTCACAGTGGCCAACAATGGGTAACCATAGCAACCGTGGGCTCCATCGAGCCGCCGACGTAATCTTCCGAACTTGGCATTCCTCACATAAGACGCTGGTGTGAAAAAACATTGTCAATTCTGCCGCCGGCCGCGTGGGTTCCGTTTATAAGAATTTTGTTGACAACAGAAATACGTACGTGCGGCTCCAATAAAGATATTCAATTATCGGTATCTGTTATAATAAACGATAATTAAAGTACATGTTAAGAAGTACATACATTGAATTACACGGTGGTTTAAATTGGACTACAAACACGTTTTGCTGAATTTAAAAGACTTAATTTGGAAATGCTAATCATAAGTTTAATCTTAAACTTCATCATTTTAGCGTAATCTTTTATGTTCTTCTTTTTTACGTTCTTTCCTATGCTATTTTAGTGGCAGTTGTCAGGGATACCCACAATCGATCCGTTGCCTTCGACAAGATTTAAGGATTAATCCCTCGATATCAACCGAGCCCCACTGCGTGGCATTCCCTGTGAAACGCGGAAATGTTTGTGTACAGCGCCCATTCAAGTGCCGGCCTGGCTCAACTGTACAGATCGTTAGCTATCTGCAAGTGATCCGACCTTTGACATACAGCAGTCAGCAATTATCATTGGTTGGACGTTATTTGATTAGTTATGCCCCTTAAAAACCTTTAAGCTTACCCGAAGAAAACACACATACATGTGTATGTACAAACTATTTGAACAACAATGCAACAAATGTAAACGCGAGAAATGGAACCTCAGCATTTGAAGACGGTACCCAAGAGCTGGCCGCGATACAATAAGGCTTACCTATGAATAATAAGATCAAACAGAAAAAAAAACTCCACGACTCCACAGCACAATCGTGTAAGCATGTAGACAAACCATTATGTTAATACAATGCAATAGTTTCGTCCCGTTCATGCGTCGCGCCTTCACAAAGACATTTTTTATCCTCATCTCATTCACCCGAATTACCTTTTAATTTATAATGTCGAGGGACTCGTTTGAAGGGCTCTGAGAGGCGTCGTTGTATTCTGTCTTCGCGTTGGTCAGCCGAAGTCATAACATATTTGTTCTTGGGATAACACGCTGTATGTTTGTTAAAACCAAATTTATGACACGAATATTCTTGACATTATTAAACAACAATAGTTTCAATAATGAAAAAATATCGTCCCTTGATCATAAAATCGTGCAATAAATCAAATGCTCGGAGAATCGTTGAAACTTATAATTCTTATTACGTGGAACGGAATGTTGCTATATCATATGCGAGTGTGTAATATTTCGCAATTGTATATAATAATGTTTCGTTGATAACGGCGTATTATATCGAACAAAAGTCGAGAGTAAAATAATATGAAAACGAACACAGCGAGGGGTACCGCAGGGTATGTTTTTGGGTCATTTGCTTTATAAACTGACCCTTTGAAGGGCAACCTTTATTCTCCCTTTCGGAGTTGTTTACAAGAGTTCTTACAGTACGAGTAGGGTAATCGAATCACTATTCAAATAAAAGCGAGGGGAATCGGTTAGCAACTTACACCCGTCTCAGTGGCTGTATAACTAGTTGTGATTATGATTATCTTAAACAAGTTCGTATTGTTATTAAATATATTAATTATAAATCTTAATATATAATTAAAATTTTGTTCGTGCAGCGCTCTTCGCATGTTGGATATTTGGTTAAAAATTATAGTTTTAACGTGCAATTTATTAAATGATATTTTCATAATTTAACGAAAGGTCTTTAAACTGGTAATTGAGATAAAGATAAGTTTAAAGTACAAGTTCCCAGTATGTAACAAGTAGATTACGTTATGTTACATTATTTTGTAAATTATTACGCTTAGGGTTTTTTATTATAAGAACATTATTTTAAAACGACCCTGATTCCTATAGATCTACATGTAACTTTCATTGACTTTTTGATTCCCTTGCTCTTTATTTGTTGCTTGTCTTGTGGCTTTCTTGCATCCAATTAATCTACCTTAGATTCACGGTTCTGGCTATACCTTATTCGAGGTCATATACTTTACGGTTGTGGTATACTATGGTCTTATTATTATTACCTAAGAAGACCAGTATCCCACTGTCAATCACGGTTTGGGCCGATTTTCGCTAAGTAAACCTGAATCTTTTGACAATTGAATCGTTTAACGCACCCAAATATACCATTGAAAACAAACTAATAACATAATTGAATAATAACAAGAAACGGAATCAAATGACAAACAATTTAATAACTAGACATACGATAACATACGACAGGCTCGTAAGGGGGTCGGGGTGGTTTTGTTGCCTATGAATATTCTATGGGCCGATTATCATAATCGTATGACAACCTGCGAACGAGCCACGGGCGTGTCCTCGCGCTGAAGAAACTAATAAAAATGCAAACATTAGTCTGGAAATTAAATAAAAAAAACGACATAAAAACGGCGTGTTGTGACGATGTATTATCTAAATAGCATGTAAAATATCAATGAGTTCGTAATTTTATGTTTTACTTTTTAGTTTTGGTAATTTCGTTTAGAGATAGCAATTTTGTCGTGTGTTTAAAATTAATGGATTTTTTTACTAAATTCATGGTCTTCACCTCTCCATTATCTTTAAAGTTTACCGACTCTGGTAAGCCCCTCACCTGCAACTGTTTCCTCAATATAAAGCCGTTCTTGCACCGTTCGGTTCCAATTGGAAGCCATATTTCTGATCCGTGGTCAGCAGTGGGACTTAAGAAGTGTTGCAATCAACGTGAAACCAACATGACGCATTCTAACCTAGTCCTCACTGATAATTATGTTGACGTGAATATCTCAAAGACTGCTTCAAGAAGCAGGATTTCTATACAAATTCAAGGTGGTAGAACATACTTCAAAGGTGGTAGAACCCTCTGTGGTTCGACTCCGGCGGCACCACCGTCACACCTATTTCTGCCTTATAACAGCAG
>DWQT01005386.1:0-10348 GCA_018244895.1 Myscelus amystis hages | reverse complement strand
TCTCCTATTCATTTTAGCGTGATGTTATATAGCCTATAGCCTTTCTCGATAAATGAGCTATCTAACACTGAAAGAATTTTTCAAATCGGCTTAATATATCCTGAGATTAGCGCGTTCAAACTATTACACAACCAAACAATCAAACACCCCTCAGCTTTATATTATTAGAATAGATGTATTGCGGCACTCTGTTCCATCAGTTTTATTGGCCAGATCGCCTTTGCATGTCCCTTCGTCACTTCGTCTCTCCACTCGTTAGAGGCTCGTTATTTGTTAGTTGTCAACGTGTATCCATCGAACGGACACCGTCCACACAATTGCAGGCAACACAAAGAATTTGATACAGCGGCCCACGGATAAACATATTATGTCTTTTAATTCATATTTGGATGCTTAATCGAATTTCTTGGTTATTGATTGAAAATTAAAAATATTGATACAATAGTCAAGATTTATTTTATGCAGCTTATTAAACTTAACCTTAAAAGCGACATCAATACTAATCATCGTTATCATCATATTTGCTTTACTTCAAAATCCAAAATCAAACCTCTTCTAACATATTTGCTACCCTTTTACTTCTGTGCATAAATGTTTTATTATACCAATCATACTAAAGTGATTGTAGTCTATAGCTTCTGAGATTTTGTGTATTTAAATAATTCATTCAATTGCATCATTAACACCTTATCATCTGTATATCTGCTTGGGAATACTGCTTCCTTTAAAACGTGGTAATGCGATTTTCGATTGTGTTATGTGATTTATCATGTGTACAAGGATATAAATCGCTGTCCGCCTGTAACTTGCGCTTTTCCGTTTGACTAACGAGGAGTCGAAGAGATCGGTGGTTGTCTCAAGTTCAGATTCGCGTGTCGTCGGAACGAAAGATTCCGATGCCGCATTTGTATTCCCGTTTTTGTATCGTTACGTGATACGGTGCAAAAAGGTTATTGTTTATTAACGCGATTATGATAATTGTTATGACCAAAGTCATGGGAACGTTGTGTGTTTGTGGTGTAATTTTAAAGAATTAAATCGCCTTAGGTATGAATATGACGCTTTGATCGTACCGGCTATATTGATAATATGGTCATATGACTTCAGCCTAAGTTCTGTAGACAATGACTTGAGGATTTTGTTCCTCAATGTTTTTTTTTTGCTTTTTAAGTTAATGTGCACACAGGTCACATTGATTGTTCATAATCCAGTATATTATGATATATGACTAATTATTATAATGCTAAATACGGATGTCTTTCCATTTAAACCCTGATATGAAAATCTTTTTATCATCTTTATCAGCGATCTGCGATCTTTTGTATTGTTTAGACGATGGCGTCATTGCGTATAGCTATATAGCTGTGAAAAACTGAAACGCTTGTGAAATAATTTAAACCTTTTTATAATTTCCGGAATAGTTACATTATTCCTCCGCCATTATTTCCAGAAACTTCTATAGAAAAATATTGCACTAATCAAATTCTAACTGTTTAAATTGCAATTTTGAAACGGATTACCCCCATTTAAATGTCGTCAGTTAATTATTTATTCATACCCTAAAAGAGAAAAAAAGGCTACCTTGCCGGTCGGCGCCATACTGTTTTTATAATCTCATTAAAGGCTCTATACATTTCTGCCGCAGCGTTCGCACCTGCTTTTAAAACATCTTAAACTGCTCATCGGAAGACTTTTCAATTATTATTTTAGACTTTATTTTGACCACGCAAGCGAAGATGGGTAATAACTACATATTACCTAATATGTCATTAACCAACTAGACATTGAAATAAACGCATCCGTTTTATCCAAATAATACGTATCACAAAATATATTATAGAGAAGCCGAACAAATCATTAGAATCTCATCACGGAAACACAGCGAGTTACCGCTACTAGAATGTCGTACTGCTAATTATTATTTACGATAACAAGCAAAATACACAACCGAAAATGAGAAATAAGTGGCCTGATATACGACAGGAAGTCAATCAACATATTTATTGAACTTAACTTTCAAACGGAGTAACTACGAACTGCATTATGACCAGTTGATCGTTGAGTAAAGATCTGTCCGGACCGAAGCGAAGCGATCTTGCTCAGCGCTCTCTCTTTCGATAATACTGTCTTGCGCAATCTGTCTGATAGCGTACAAAAAGTGTTGCGGATAATGTTGTTAAGTATGTTGAAGTTACACTTGCAATTATAGTGTTCAAATATGTTTGCAATATTAATAATAATGCGGTTGCGATACGTTTGCAATATGTCTTTTTTAGCCATAAGGATGTATATTTGTACGAGTACATACATACATAACCATTACGCCAAGTCCCTGACGAAATGTAGAATATAATCTATCTAAAAAGGCAGGCAAGGTGTTTCGTAATGTTCCCCATGAGCGTGATGAGTACACTTTGGAGAACAGCTTTATCACGACAAATGCGAGAGAGAGATAAGGTCAACTCAACAGTCAGATCGAGTAAAAGAGACAAAAGAAATTTTGACAGGACCGTGGCAGTTGCAAATCTTTGGTCACTTACCGCTGTGGAAAATTGGCGTGGTTGTCCAAATAACTATAAGTATTTCATAAAAAAAATGTCTCCTTTCAAATAATCTCAAAAATGGCTTTAATTATGTATTATCGTTGTTTTATTCTCGCGATTCACACGCCGTGTTAATTTGTATACAGCTTTACGGCTAGATTTGATTGCCCGTAATATAATTTCTATTGAATATTTGATCGTCGCGGAGAAATAAACGAGATCATTTGACACTAGACAGTAGATGGACGATTGAAATCAATGTTAACTGCTTGTTACGTATATTGATTTTCGATTTCCGAAGGCATTTTTATGTTTTTTTTTTATTTTACGATGAGAAACAGTTCCAAGATATACCGGCCAGTAGTAATAAAGTTTTTTTTTGTAACCATAATTATTCGATTAGTCTGAAATAAGAAATTAAAATATTTGTTAATTAATTGAACAAACGGAATGTTTAGTTATTTGGTTTGCAGTGTCCCAGTCCGCGGGGTTGACGTTCGATGGCTAGTACGCAATGAGTTTACAAAATGGCTTACGAGTATGTGATTTTTAAAGAATAGATATGTTTTAAATCTGTAAGGCATTTAGCCGTTTATTTCTGACCACTTTGCTATGCCTTTATAATAGAACACGTGTTTATATGCAACCAGTATCATAGAATTTGTGCTTAATTCACAAAAAGTGCACCTACATATCTAAATACAAAAATATTGTTTGCAAACATTGCAACGTTTCAAATACCTTTTCTAGTGCAACTTGAATTCGTAAACTCAAAAACAGTGTTGCAAAGGAAACAATCGTAAACATTTCAAATACCGGAAGCCTAACACTAAATCTAGGGGAATCGAAGAATTTCCATAGGCACGAACCAAATCATGCGAAACAGTACCAGGCTATCATAAATCCATGCTCATACATTTTCCATCGGAGCGTAAACAGTCCGTACATTGTGGCCGTTCTATCTACCTACTCGTACGTATAAGGGAGAAATACAGGGCATTGTGTTTGTTATGATTAAACGCCTCGGCCCGCAAAAGGCACTGGGAACTTATGTGCTCCTGTTACTCGCAATGACGGTCAGTTAGTATTTTATTAATATCTCTGCAATATTATTTAGAATTATGTACCGTTAAAAAGGGTTGCAGCAAGAAATAGTACAAGCATAAATAATATGGATTTCTTAAAAAATAACCCTTAAAATAGGACCTACGCTGCATTTTATTCACTACCAAGTGCTTCAATTATTAAATGGTGTAGATTCCCTTACTTCTGATAATCAATCCCTGCATCTCACGAAAATAATCATTTCCCATAGAATTTTTGAAATAGGAAGTCTTTTTAAAATTGGAACATATCTTTATAGTACAATTTTAAAATTGGAACACATCGCAAATTAGGTGTGAGCGGCCTTATTTAGCAGTTTGCATTTTATATTATAGGGACATAAGATTCGTTAGCTTCGTGTACGATATTAAAAAAAGTTGTGTGTCACGGTAATTTTTTCCGCAACCGCCACGCAATAATTTATGCGTTGCGTACTTTTTGCGTCGGTTGTACATAGTATCAAAGTGCGATCAGCGATCGCGTGCTACGCTGGAGTAATAAAGCCAACAATGCACTTGATTTACAAATAATAACCAATGGCGTATCGCTAACAATCATAATTCATTTTAATCAGCCCGGACGCGTGTGCGACTCCATTTTGTAAGGCATTTTTTTACAATAAAGGTGAAGCCACATCGAGTTTTTTTTTTTGTGTTGCATTGTTTTGTTGGATATGATTAAATTATGATCATTGTACATAGGTGTACGATAAGATAACTTCAAAGAATAAAGCTTTACTTTACTATTCAATATCTATATCTTTTTTATTTCTATATCTATAGTGATTGTCATTCTAGATACATACATAAATATATGACCATCACACCAGGTCCCTAACGGGGTAGACAGAGAGCATTCTACATAGATTGCTTCTAATATTTCTTTTTGTTTGCGGTGAATATTTTAATGTTTGATGTTTAATATTTTCGGTATGCACCTAGACGCTTTAAACGTAATTGTCTTAGCTATTTCTTAGGCACGCGATACCGCCGAGTCGTACCACCTGTATAAGAAATGCATAGATACAAAAAACTCAACATTGTGCCGGCGCTCTTACAAAAGCGTGTAGTTTACCATTTTCCGGTTCAGTTGAGTGCGGCGTAATGACACTATATTGTTTTATAGATATAAAAAAAAAACGTAAAAAACACATCTGCAATAGTTTAGCTTCCTTGTAATGACGGATTCTGTGATGACACGCTGATAATGTTATGTCACGAAAACGCCGCCTGTGGGGCGAACACCGTTCATTAAAACAAATCGGATTGAGATCGATGCATTTGCGAATTTCACACCACTAATTCGCCATTTTCATTATTAGAACATCAAGTTGCTTTGTTTCCATGTAGTAAATCATTACTCATAAATCTAATATAAACTAAGGTTTGAAAAGATTGATTCGTGATTTGTGAAACAATTTTTAATGTTATATGTCTTAAAATAAAAACAATGTATTCATAAGTTCTGTTCAACTCGATTAACATTTAGTATTCAAATGGCTACAAAAGTTGTTTTTCTTCGTTAACATCTCAAGTCTAATAATAATACGACAATATATGTGACACCGCATTTGACAGTGAGCGTTCGTTGCGACAAACAGATTTGTAAGTGACAAATGACGGACGACTCTTGGTGATGTGTCAAATGTCTCGCGAAATCATTCATTCATTCTTTTATCCGCTGTCACAGTCAACATTGCGATGTATTTTTTCAGATGCGTTCTTTTGAACCGATCGCAGTTTCCTCTCCAGAAGCCATCCGTGTCGTATTGATTTATCACCTTACATTTCCTAATTTAAATTGATGCTATTGAAAGTGCTGCGCTCTTACCAACGATTAATATTTCCCAAGTGATTCACGGTTGAATCAACATTGTATACTGTAATTGTAAAATAGGAATAATAAAGTAGCAATCATTAAATCAATTAAATCATCAATAGCAATGTAAGCTGTATCTAAAGATTGATCGTTTAAAGTGTTTATTGTGTAAAGAGTATTCGACAACATTAAAATCTTTCTAAGCATATCACATATTCCAATACCAAATTTGAATTTCGAAGTTCTTAGCTGAATACGCCTTTTAACGTTTGAATACATGAGATAACTTAAAGAAGGTTTTAGAATAAAAAACATTTAATGCGGTTAACACAATTAATAAGAAAGCAGTTTTTTCAATATGTAGAGCTTTAGTACATAAAAAATTGTAAGTAATCCTTACAACGTAACGCAACGAATTGAAAGCAGTCATATCGGTTTCTTTCCCAAGCTGGTATTGAGTGATCATAATTAAAAAGAAATGCATTATCAAATGAGTACATAATCGGTATGTTATCGGGAGCGGCACACATGAAATGTATTAAAACGCATACTAAGTATTTTCGGAGATGTCATTACGGAAAATGATTTAGAATGACACCTCGCGACAATGGAAAAACAACTTTACGTTATAGTGAAAAAGTTCATTATGGATTGCAGCTACGATTTCGCTTATCAGAGCTCACTGGCACAGCCTGCTGTCAACTTTTTAAATTCCTGCATAAAATTTAGTAATCTCACGGGGATATTGATTTATTAGGCCACATTTAGCATGTACGACTAAATTACACAGTAACTAAGAACTCAATGTTTTAGTTAATGTTTAAGCAGGTTTCTTTTGAAATATGGTAATAGAATGGTGGAGGTTATGAGAGTACTTCATCTACTAAAAAGCGTTTCACTCAGTACTAATTAGTTGCATCTTGATTTACGTAATTTTGTGTTCTAGGTAGTCACTTTATTTTTTGATTATTTTATTGTTCCACTGCTACACATATGCTATGGGACTCCCAAGAGTAGTTTTTAGGTTATAGTGTACCACGCTAGCCAAGGGCGGATTATCAGCAATTATGTATTGTATAAAATGTGCAGGTTTCCACACGATATCTTCCTTCACATTTATAGCACGTGATAAATAAATTTTAATTAACAAAACGCACGAAGAACGCTTACAACATTGCCATTAGCATAATATACACAACGAGCCTGACATTTCGTAGTCAATTTTGCACCATTTTCAATTATTCCTTGAGTTACACTAAAGGATCTCTATTCCCTTTGTTCGGTAGAGTCGTGAAGAACGGCAAAGGTCAGATCGTTGTCTCCCGGGAACCTGGACGCTCCAATAGAATAGAATGTAATAGAAATAGAATACCACTATAAAGCAATATGTATACCGATTGAATGAATTATACGAATATACATATATACAACATATTGTTATACATTCATGCCATTATTTTTTTTTAATATTATACAAACACGCCAGGTTCTCAACGAGGTAGGCAGGAGGCACTGGGTGCCAAATATCTCTGACCTTACAAACCTGACGTGCTTCATCCACATTTATCACTCTCTTCCTGCGTACACGCCGGTTTCGGAGACTCTTGACTATCCCGTCAGTAAGTGTTTGATCTTATTTGGTCCAGACAGGACTGTCTTGGTCTATAAAACTATAACTAAATATAATTCAGGCGAGGCAAATAGACGGGTCGGTTTGACGTTGCCTCGTATGCCATTGGTACCTTTTAAAATTTGTGGTTATTCCGTTATTGCATGAAGCTTTGATGCCTTCTGTAGTTTAATAAAGCAGGTCTTGAATCGACAATTCAATTAGCGCCCAATATTTTTATATCGTTATAAAAATAATTTTTTACAGCTTTGTCATTGTTTATTTAATTCTTTACGATCTCCTCGTTGCTGTTGGAGTTTTCTTATTGTTTCGCGTACAACGTTATACACAAAGTAATCTGTCTCGCGCAAAATCGGTCCTACCATCGTCGACTTCGGAACAAAAAGAAATACAGACACAAAACGCCCGTACACCGCACTCGCAAAGAATCAATTTATAATTCGGTATATTGCCATGCCATAATTCTGTTAATATCTCAATACGGTACGTAATAAATTATCGGTTTTATTTTACGCAAAACGTCATAAAACCTAAGTGTGTTCTATGCATATATGTACAAATAATTATGTTAAGAACGATGTTGTAATAATTCGGTCTAGCTATTTTTAAAGGTAATAAGCAGTTTATATTCACATGTTTTTTTTTCAAATCTAAATTTTATTCACTGAGTATAATATTCACATTTTCATTTCCATTTAGAAACTAAGCGAAACGCGAAGAATTTGTAATATACATTGTAAGTAGATACTAATATTATTCTGTTTTATCAAATTGTAAATGCAATAGCAAATTTTACTTTCAGTCACTATTTTTTTAAATAAACACGCGTGAAGATAGGCTCTACATTTCAAAATAAGTAGAGTCAATCATTTCAATACAATTTATAACGTTCCTTTATTTTGCATGTCACTGTTAAGAAATGTAATTTTGATTCGTTCGTCTGATCATACGAATATTAAGACTAAAGTTCACTATTTAGTGGCACGGCTGATACCTCGGTGTGTACAGTTTGCGTCGTTGCATGGTCGCAGCGTCGCACCGTTCGCTATCAATCATACTTTATCGTTCTTTTGCTACTACTGATTAAATTATTCCAGCGAGGTGACTTAATGAAATAGCCAGTCGGGAGCGGCCGAGAGCAGAAGTGATTCATCTCGATGTAAATTAATAGAATAAGGGCTGGCGTGGTATGGGAATATCTTCTGAAATGTCAGGCTGCGTATATTATCTGATATAATTTTGCTATATACATATTTTGCCGTATAAATATTGCTGTATATAGCTATTGCCGTTTAAAGAACGATAATGGATTGCACTATATATGTATGTATGTATGTCATAAAATTCATTCGATGCAAATATTAATTGGAATAAACGGCAAATTTTACTTTTCTTTGAATATATTCGTATTATTATTTTCAAGTGTTTGTTTTTTTCTCGTTACGTATAACTTGGTATTAAAGACAATAGTGAGCAAACGCATTCTACTACACCTCACCACGTTCAGCTCGTAAACGCAGGCCTTCAAAAAACAGAAAAAAGGGAATACAATTTTTAAAGGACATATCTTCTAAAACGTATCGAACACCAATTTTACGATATTTCATGCGGAATATTTTCATGGTAAGCGAATAAAAAAATTTTAATCGTCGCTTTAAAACCTTTCAGTGCAATTACGATGGAAACCATTTGAGACATTTAAAATATTTAATCCCGAATAAAAGTCTCGCTATTTTATCGGCAGCCGCTTTATCCCAATCAGTGCGTGATTGGAACGGCGTAAGTCGATAAGATAGCACGCGTACGCCGCGAGCTGATTGCTTCGAGATTCGTTAGTAACAGTAATATTGCACGGGCGTTACATTTATTTAGCGAAATCCTACGCTTTTTAAATTGAGTTACTCGTACACACTGACCTTTTAAAACTAACTTATAAAGTAACGTTTACTTTAAACGAACGCACATGGTAGTGTAAATGAAGGAACGTTGCGCGATTGGCTTGACCGATTTCGATGTAACTTTTTTGTGTAACTGCAGTCTCGTGGATCATTTCAGATCATGGTAGGTTCGCATACATTGTTTTTGGCTGTAGCGCTGTTGAATTTTATTAAATGTTGGAGCAAGCTTTTATTATAATGCCTTTGCATTTTCGGTGCTTTCTGCCTACCCCGTTAGGGACCTGTCGTGATGGTTACGTATGTATGTATGTATTTCTCGTATAAAAATCGTGTAATCTCAAAATTCTCAGGCTTTCCACAGAAGCGCGAGAGGCAAATCAAATTGTATGTACATGTAATTTATAACAAATAAATTCAATAACGCGACGGTGACCACACTATCGAAACGGCCATCGCAAGATATATGGGAGCCCAATTAATATGCATCGTATTCAGATTGTATGGACACCACAATATTGATTAAGGCAGCTTCTAGATAATTGGGCTACGGTTATTAATTAGTTCTGGGTACTGCTCGGATTAGGTATGTGATAAACGGGGCAGGATATGACGTATGATTGGGACTTTGTAACATTTAGTATGCGTATACAGGGGAGACAATTTTATTTTAAGTGAACCGGTTAGGTGAATGACCTTGTCTATATCTTTCAAATAATAAATTGATAAAATTTTTATTACTGTGAATAAGTTGAGTGGAAATGCAAAGCAAACCTCCTAATATAATGATAAGAATATCTTAGGAATCAAACTAGGTAAAGCCTATGTTGACCAGAGGCTCATAAACCACATATATATTTAACTAGCTTTTGCCCGAGGCTTCGCGCGCTTTTAATTCGAAGTAAAACAATTCCCCTTTCCCTATATCGTACAAAAAATCCCTATTTAAATGCTGTTTTCCAGTATATATAGCTGTCTTCAAATATATGCAAATTACCCCATCTTTGGAGTATTTAAATTCATATACTACATTCTTACTTATTGCCATTAAGAAATTCTGAATTGCAACGCGTGCGAAGCCGCGGACACAAGCTAGTTTTAGATGTAAACCTCTTGAATCACTCTATCTATTAAAAAAAGGCATCAAAATCGGTTGCGTAGTTTTAAAGATCTACACATACAGGACAAGAAGCGAAAGCGACTTTGTTTTAAACTATGTAAAGATTACTTAATAATTACAAAAAAGCTTTTCCTAAGCGGGGGTCGAGCCCACGACCCCGGTCTTAAGGCCGGTTCAGACTACGACACTGTACACCGTACACTCAGTGTATACATCGAATGTCTCTGTATGAACACGA
>DWQT01005385.1:0-10348 GCA_018244895.1 Myscelus amystis hages | reverse complement strand
TTTGTTTTTCCATGTTTTACGTCTTAAGTGGGGGTTGATGTGTGTTCCTCTCTCCCTCTCTCTCTCTCCCTCTCTGCCCCCCCCCCCCGCCCCGCAGCCCGCTGGCGTACGCGGACCCGCTGAGCTGCAACCTGACGTCGGTGTGGGTGCTGCTGCTGCGGGACGCGCTGCAGCAGTTCGCGTACGCGGCGGAGCTGGCCGGCCTGCGCTGGAGCCTCGGCAACGCCAAGTACGGCCTCAGTGTGAGTGGCACGACGATGTAGCCCCGTTTCGGTCTAGATGTAGAGCGTCCCGCCTGCGAGGATAGAGATAGGTGTATTTAACTACATATAAGTGTACTTATGTTCTTTTCGATGTGAAATATCTTGGAAGGGACGCTGCCTCGATTTCACTGTATGCAGGATGATTTTTGTGTGTTTCAGTAATATTGTAGTAGTAAATATAAAATGTTTTCAACTTTCTATAACATTTCTCTTTTCTATGATATTTTTAGTTATACGCTGTCAGGTTGCAGCGTCTGGGCCGAATAAAGGTTCTGTTTCACTTTACTTAACAATGTAAAGAAATCTTACAGCTAAGATGTGTTTAATTAAAGAAAAACACTTATTTTTTAATTAAATAATGTTTCATTGGCAACTTATAAAACAAGTGACCTAAGAGTATAAACTTATGCTAAAAGCGTTCTCTTCGAGGCAACCTTTGGGCTGTTTTAAAAGCAGCGAAGTCGGTTACAAAAACACACACACACACACATATATAAGTAACTAGCTTTTGCCCGCGGCTAGCCTATAGCCCTCCTCGATAAATGAGCTATCTAAACCTGAAGGATTTTTTCAAATCGGACCAATATTTCTTGAGATTACCGAGTTCAAACAATCGAATAAACTCTTCAGCTTTATATATTAGTATAGAGTATAGATATAGATTCAGTATTGATGTTTCCAATCAACATTGAACGTATTGTGACCGCCCCCCCAACTACCCCCCACCCTCCAGGTGACCATAGACGGCTACGACGACAAGCAGCACGTGCTGCTGGAGAAGATCATCGAGCACATCGTCAACTTCACCGCCGACCCGCAGCGGTTCGAGATCATGAAGGAGAGCCACATCCGCGCCATCAGGAACTTCGATGCCGAGCAGCCGTACCAGGTATGTATCCTCTGATCCTCCTGTTTCCTCTGATCTCTCTGCTCCCCGTCCTCTTTCCTCTACTTCCCCGTTCTCTCCTCCTGTTTCCTCTCTCCTCTACTCTACTCTCCCATCCTCTCTCCTCCCCTCCAGCGGTCTGCTGATCGCACCAAGGCTTATCTAAGCCCCGGGTGTCCTAATGTTGCAATATCGGACACCGAACAGACTTTTTTGTGTTGCTTTAAATATCACACTTAACGATATGTTAAATTTAGTGTTACAGTTATATGATAATAAATTATTGTATTGTGGTAATTATAATAAATAGTTTCCTAAATATGCCGTAAAAGGCAAAATATGTATTGAACTAATGGTTCTGTGAAATTGTTAAATGTACCCATACGGCTGCGAATAATCTTTGTCAATGATTAATCTATTCCGTTCGCAGCACGCTGTATATCAGCAGGCGCTGTGTCTGTCCGACTGCGTGTGGACGCGCTGTCAGTTGCTGGACGCCGCTAAAGGTGCGTCCACATATTCTTATTATCTGACACGGGAAAAGTGTTGGTATTTATTGTATTAAATGTGTTATCATCCTTATATTGACGTAGCTATCTCAATGAAGCAGATCCCAGCACGAACCTCTCGACGAACTATTAGCTCTGTAAATGGTAAAGTGTATGAAAACCGTTTAGAATGAGATAGATATATCTACATTCGTGTGCATATCTGTCTCCGGACAGCTGTATTTTTGTGTGCGTGAAGAGTGAGATAGATATATCTGTATTTATTCAATCCCAGATCTGTCGGCGGCGCAGCTGTATTGTCGCGTACGTGAAGAGTGAGATAGATATGTGTTGATTGATTCGTTGTCAGACCTGTCGGCGGCGCAGCTGGACAAGTTCGCGGCGCGCCTGGCCCGCCGCGTGCACGTGGAGGCGCTCGTGTTCGGGAACGTGTCGCGCGAGCGGGCGCTGCGGCTGGCGGCCTCCATCGAGGACAAGTCAGTCCGCTGCCTCGCCTCTAACGCTGGCCTCGCTGCCTCGCTGCCTCGCCCGCATCCGTACCGCTGACAGATGGTGTTGGGATACTAGCAGTTGTAATCGATATGCTGATATCACTATGAGTCCTATTGGAGGCTGGTATCGAGGACAAGTCAGTCCACTGCCTCGCCTTTTTCGTTGGCCTCACTGCCTCGTACACATCCGTACTGCTGACAGATGGTGTTGGGATACTAACAGTTCTAATGGATATGCTGATATCACGATGAGTCCTATTGTTGCAGATGTCCAGTCATGTATATGCTGATTATCATCTATTGATATTAATAGTCCTATTCGCACAGTCCTATTGGAGGCTGGTTGCAGATGTCCTATCACGACAATGGTCACTCGTGGTCCCTACATGCTCGTATACAATTTTCTTCACATAACAGTGTGATATAAGCTGATGTGGTGAATTATGGCCTGCAACCCTCTTAATATGAGAGGCCGTGTCCAGTGAAAGGCTGATTACGGGGTCAATAAAAGTGCATTTGTTACCTGTTATAGGTAAGAAAGAGACAGATATATGTCGTCGTTCGTTCCACAGGTTACCGAAGGACGCAACGCCGTTGCTGGCGCAGCAGCTGCTGCTGTACAGGGAGGTGGAACTGGACAGAGGTGAGAGCTCTTTGTGTGCTTTATGTATACAGCGCCATCTGTTGCTGTATTCGAGAACTTTTAACAATTAACGTCTGTTGTAAACAGCGCCATCTATTGTAAGAATGGCGAATTCATTATAAGACGTTTATTTGCATAAATGTGGGTGCAGATAAAGATTTAATTTACAAAAATGCTATGTTGTGAAGTGTGTATCGTCACACAAGTGGCTGGGTGGGCGGGGTTACAAGAGCCACGGCGGCGGGGTAGGTAGGAGTCATGGTATTTGTGCAATGCGCTTGCGCTGTGACGAGGGGCGGCGGGGGCAGCATGGTATTGGTGCATTCCCGATGTGCGTACGCGTATGTGTACGTGTGCGTGTGGCCGGCGGGCGGCGGCAGGGTCGTGGTTCGTGCGCGAGACGGAGAACGCGGTGCACCGGTCGTCGTGCGCGGCGCTGTACTACGCGTGCGGCGTGCGGCGCGCGCGCGAGAACGTCGCGCTCGAGCTGCTCGCGCAGGCGCTCAGCGAGCCCTGCTTCCACGTGCTCAGGACGCAGGTCAGCGTTATAATAATAATTGCCTTATATTGCCTTGAAATTCAAATGGTTTTATTCATTACTAGCTGTACCCAGCGCGCGTTGCTACGCCATCAACTAAAATAAATTTCAAGGAGAGACAGTGACTCCATCTGTCGTAAATGGTTCGTACCAATTCAGAAACCTTCCACAACAACTTCAGATATACTTCTGCCATAATTCAGATAATTCTAAATGCCGAGTTTCGCATACCGGGCAGTACTGCGTAGTGTTCTAGATATGTTTAGTGTGTGTTAGACTAACGTATAATATCCATCTATCTGTCTGTCTGTCTATATAGCCTGGTTTGCGATCTACACATATAATATAATATATGTATAGCTCGTATAAGTATAATATAAGTTAACAATAACAATTCAAACCTATTGACGGATAACACTTGAATTTATACTTGAAATCTCCAGGTGAGAGTAAAAGATGCCTTCACACCCAAAATATCCAGACGTCACCGATACCACCCTTTATCAGTTCCCAGTGTAGCTTTCGACTTGTGTCCGTAACGGTAATATAAACGTGTTCGCTCTGATCGCAGGAGCAATTGGGTTACATAGTGTTCTCGGGCGTGCGGCGCTCCAACGGCGTGCAGGGGCTCCGCGTGATCGTGCAGAGCGACCGCCACCCTGAGTACCTGGAGCAGAGGATCGAGGCCTTCCTCCAGGGCGCGCAGGTACCGGGACCTCGCCTTTATAACTACTGAAGCTAGATTAAAATGAGCTGCCGACGGAGTACACCTGTATCCTCTGTATAACAATGTATTGGACTGCGTTAGTCAGCCTAAGACTTTATATATAACCTGTTAGTAATGGATTTATAAATATGACGTAATTACTAATGCGAATAATTAATGAAACTATATGGATGTAGGCTTTATAACTGTAAAATATATAGAATTTATAAACAACACAATATCTATGTAAATGCTAGGTGAATAGCGAAATAACTATCACATAAAGAAACCAATAACTATTACATAAATAATCTTGTAACTATAACATAAATAACCAAATAACTACAATGTAAATATCAACGATAAACACTACAGAGATATCTAAATAATAACTCAACATAAACAACGCGAATGCGAATAACTTTAACATAAATGGACGAATAACTAATGCATAAATATTAACCGGCTATTGATACTTTTCAGGAATATTTGGAGAAAATGACAGAGGAGGAATTCCTAAAGCACCGGGCCGCCTTAGCCGCCCAGCGGCTCGAGAGGCCCAAGCGCATGGCCGGGAAGGCCTCGCAGCTGTGGAGCGAGATCACGGCGCAGGCGAGTCCGATACACCTTCATTAATGATTATCACATAATTCATTAATGAAACAAAGAAATCCCATCCTCGTGGCCACTGTTTAGTACAGAGAGGATTGCGAATATTTTAAAAGAAAAACACCACGAGTAGTTACAACGTATAATGGACGAAGACGAAGACAAATAGAAAAGTGACATAACCTACATAAAAGTAATTGTGTAATTACCCTACATTACAAAAAGAAACACGTTATCGAGATAGAGGTGTGCGCGCGAGGCACGATCCCCACCCCAGCGCCCCCCCCCCCCACCGCTACCAGGTTAACACTGCTCAGTGTTTGCGACACAACGGTACTTTATCGTTCCAGGTGTACAATTTCGACAGGCCCAGGGTGGAGGTGGAAGAATTGAACACCATCACTAAACAGGAGCTGATCGACTTCTATAAGGTCGGTGTCCGTCGATATCGAAGACAAAGACAAAAGACATTTATTCACACAAATACGGGTACACTCGAGGATCTTACAATGTTATTAGTTCAATCCTTATTTTTGCCTTTCACGGCGTGCACATCAGAGTATGTGAATACGGTACATATGCTAAAATAACATTTTTTTATTTTATTTTCGTCCGTCTGTTTGTACCGGCCAAACTCTGGAACGGCTGGACCGATTTTGACGGGACTTTCGCTGGCAGATAGCTGATGTGACAGGGAGTAACTTGGGCTACATTTATTTTAGAATTATGCAACTTTTATGGTAAATTGAACGCGTACGAAATCGCACAGCTAGTACATATATATATATATATATATTTCAGCAGGTGTCAATAATACTTTGATCCAATCCAGAAACACATTAGCGACGCGTCCCCGGAGCGGCGGAAGCTGTCGGTGCGCGTGCTGTCCACGGCGGAGGGCGGCGCGGGGCGGGCGGGGGGCGCCGACAGCGACAAGGGGGAGAGCGGGGCGAGCGAGAAGGTGGAGGCGCGGACCGCGGCACCGCAGGTAAGGGGGGAAGTGGTAGTTATAGGGTGGTAGTCCCGAGACGAGCCCGAAAAGGACACTGTGCTGGAGGGCACCGGTGCGTTCCGTATGGAGATCTCGGGGTCCTCCAACAGCGCTGAGGAAGGCCACCGAGGGGGTTTTAGTGCGGTAAAAATCCCACATTACCCGGTGTCTCTCTTAAGGCATTGTGGTACCTTACGATGGTTTCCCCGCCGTAAACAAAAAAAAAAGGTAAGGGGGGAAGTTTTTACATATAGATTTTTTTCTACATACATACATATCACGCCAGGTTCATAACGAGATAGGCAGGGCGCACCGATGTCAAATATCTCTGTCTCTTACAGACCTGTCGTGCGTCTACATCCATCGCTCTCTTCACGCACACACCGTCAGCAAGTGTCTAACCTGTTTTTGTCTATTTTATATATTATGGTTGAACTGATACTCGACCACATAATTACATAATCACAGCCAGCTGTCAGTGACAAACGACCTGTGACGTCACTTCCTATGCCCGCGGTCACATAGTCTTTGTGCGACTACAGTATATTGATTTTGATTGTGTTTTGTTTTCAGCCGACGGTGATAACCGACCTGGTCGAGTTCAAGACCCGCCGCCGCCTCTACCCGCACCCGGCGCCCTTCACCAAGGTGCCGCGGAAGGGCGCGCAGTGCAAGCTGTGAACACCCCGTACACGACGATATACAGGGTGGACGTGCGTCAGCTGTATCACCAGCGTTTCCTTATGTCTCCTTATGTCCTTCTTTGAGCGAAATCGTCTCTCATACTTGGGTTGTATGTTAATATGGTTGATATTGGAGGAGGACGGGGTAAAATTGAGAAGGGGGGAAGCGGGGAAAGTGGGAAGGGGGTGGTTGCTAGCACGTGGCAGTTCGATTTGCCTGACTTAGTGTTTTTGATAGATGAATGAAATATGTTTTAATGTTCCGAAAGCAATTATTTATGTGAATTTCATATGTAACAGGTCTTACAACGTTTGACTTATAAATTTGTATTTATATTTCAATTCTCGCACTCAAATTTAAAGGCCAGTGTATCTTTTCAAATTATTTATTGAAGACTGTCTATGTTCAAAAATTTTTGTTTCCACATTGTCTACTGTGTCAAATTCTTCGATTGTCAATTGTTTACATTTTAAAATCAATGAATAGATGTTTTTCCTGTTTATCTTTTAAGATCTACCATAATAAATTGCGTACCTTTTAAAATGTACCTTCATAATTTATCTATAATATCTGCAGATTATAATATCTTAAAAATATTGGACCGCGGTTCTACCAATTTGTCTATAGAAAATACTTTATTCATCTTTATTATTACCATTGTGTCCACCCTGTATAAAGCGCAATATAATAGCATTTTAAGGCGTCATAGATTTTAATCCTCTTTAATGTTTAATTAAACGTGTTGTGACCTTACATAGTGTAGTTTACGTTGTTACTGTGTTTGGGGTGGGCGGATGGGGGCCAGCGCGCGCCACGGTGGTAGAGTGGGCTTTGGAAGCTGTCTTAGCTACAGAAACCGTTACAGTCACCAGTCCAAAGCCCTAACCCATGAAGACTATATCTGCTCTGCAATGATGATTGACATTGCAAGGTCTAATGGTTTCTAGTATTGCAGTGCAGGTGGGAACACTAGATACCCTAAATGGTGTGGAAGGTAGTAAGACATTAGATGAGATAATATGCTCAAGAGAAGCAGAGTGTGAGTGTTTGGTGTGAGATAGAGTTTCAGTTCTCTTTGATTGGTGCTGACTGCACTGATATAAGTAGATAGAAGTCTAGAAATAGTGATGGATAGCATACCTAACACAGTCCTGTAGAGCTAGAGAGTTAGAGCGAGACGTGCGTATAGCGTGAAATGAAATGGCTATACATATGCGGTCCATTGACAATAAACAAAGCAATAAAACGCCCAAAAATACTTTGTAATCTGTTGTCGTTCCGTATTTTTGATTTATTGTACAATGCTGGCAACACTTTTTGTTTTTTAAACCTTTTATTGTTGAAATGAGTGCGACAGGAGATTAAGTACTTAGTTGGAATCCAGTGTGCGAAAAGGAGGGAAGATCAGATTAAATGTTTTGGTGTGCGCACTAAAGTTGTATGCATTCGTATGTAAATAATGATATCTACATCAATTTGTACAAATGCATTTCAATTAACTGTGTGCAAAATTAAACAGTATTTTTTGTTTTTTTTTTATATTAAAAGTGCGAAAAACGACAATATTTGTGAGTTTACATGAAAATTTGTATTCAGCGATCCGGCGATTGAAGTTTTAGGTAAGAAGATGTGAGGGAAACTTAAAATTTTCGACATTTCTTTGAATAAATAATTAGTTTTATGAGCCAGTTTGCTTGTATGGTGTATGTTGAACGCTACACTAGACACACAGACATACATATATTTAAATATGTGTCTACTCCCCTTTGTTTTCTGTGAAATATATAATGAAAAGCGGGTACTTGATATTGTATATTGATATAATTATATCATTCGGTGTTGCCATAGAGGAAAAGTATTGTTCGTTCAAATGTTAGATATTTTATGGTAAGATTAAATAAATTGAGATGTTTTCTTTTGTTGTTTTATTGTTGGTAACTTGCAACTTGCAACCATTTACATCCCACTGTTGGGCTACGATGTTACATCAGGGTGGTGAATGGAGGTTAACAGAATTAATTTTGTTTACATGTGACACCATTGTTGCATGAAAATATTATTTTTACATAAAGGTTGAGAAACTCTGATTTAAAGTCTAGAAGTACCTCTTCCAGTCTATTTGTGGCCAGTTATAAAACTTTGATGATAGTAACATAATTTAAAAAAAAAAGTATACTTACTACCAGATTTTTATCATCAAGCTATAAATAAAATAAGATCTAAATTAAGAGAAATATATGCTTGGGATATCCCAAAACCACGTAACTTAAGAGATCATAATAACATGATTAACATTGGACTAGCTTTCGCCCGCGACTTTGTCCGCGTGGGATAATGATTTTGGGCAGCGTTTTAAGTTTCACACCCATGCAGGCCCAATTTGAAAAAAAACGTTAGGATCTTTTCATTTATTACTTTTAAACTGCATAAATAAAAAGTTACACGGATTTATCTTCGACAATGACGAACTTCCATACAAACTATCATCCCTCATTTCAACCCCTTTATCACGATAAAAGGTAGCCCATGTCTTTTCCCATAGTTAGGTCTATCTCTGCACTAAATTTCATTAAAACCGGTTTAGCGGTTTACGCTTGAAAAAGTAGCACAGTTACTTTCGCTTTTATAATATTAGTAGTACCTACATTTCGAATTTACAATACCTTTTACAGTCAGTAGCTGCATTTCACGGGCACAATTTGCACATATATTTACACCGTAACGGTCAGACAAAACAAAATAATTATTAATTAACAAACTGGTATAGCGAACTGATGTAAGCGATATTATTTTATGCGCGACGCTCATTTTAATGTCAATGTGCTTACCGACCGCCCTCGCGCCATGTCTCTGACGAGTTGTAGAACAGATTAAAAATATTGCGCGCCACAATTTATTGGCGAATATGTGTATTAGGACTTTAGAACGTTTAATTAATTATTGCGCTCGCGTCTCCGCGGCTAGCGACATTAAAAGTTGTTAGTGTAATAATTTACGTGTGTTTATAATTCTCGTGTGTTAATAACTGTGCAGTGATGTATGTGGAGGCGTTTTTTGTGTTATGTTTTGTTGTCGTAAGCACGAACAGTCATTATAACCTGTTGGAAGGTAATGTATTCTTTTGCAGTGTATTCTTGTCAAGTTAAACCAGTTTTAGCGGCGCTGTTGGTCTGGACTGGTTTGTGGACAAAATTATGCATGTAATATCGTATCCTCATAATCTTAGTAGAAATTTAATGAGAATTTACATATAATTGACCTCTGACCCGCTCTGATAAGTGTTGCATGTTACATATCTGTACGAGTGATATATTTTATCAACAAGAAATAAAAATAAAATTATATTCTTTATGTGATTGTTCTTTTTTTAAAATTCATACGTTCTCTTTTTATAATGCTACAGTTAACGGTGAAAACATCCGGTGTAACTTTAATATCAGTAATTTATTTGCAATAAATAGGCTTTATGTACATTAAAAGTTAGTGAAAAAAAACTACAATGTATAGACACATTTAATAATACAAAAAATATCCTTCCTTCGTTACTTAATAAAAGTATTTTTATAGATAAATATAAGTTAATTCTTACGCGATATTCACAATGACACCTACAGAGTTAAAAATGCTATATATCGTATATTTTTCCCCCGTTTCTCTCCTTATTCATTATGAAAAAACGACTGGACCGATTTTCATGAAATTCGGCGTTGGAACAAAATATTATTTCGCTCAAAAGTTGCATATGAGATAGCGTATACGGAAAATACCTATCTCTTATTAATACGGCTCGGGGAAAATACTAAAATTGTTGTTGAAGATGAAGGTTTTTCTGTAAAAATATGGTAACTTATTATAATATTATTATTGACAGTTACAGTTTGTGAGTTTGTGCAAAGAAGATAAGCTTCTAAACGACTTATTTATTAGTGCGATAAACATATCAATATATATAAACCTATTAGTAAATAGCACATATAAATAATAGGTAGTATACAATTAATATTAAATCTTTATTATTTTTTACTTTT
>DWQT01005384.1:0-10349 GCA_018244895.1 Myscelus amystis hages | reverse complement strand
TCAACTACACTAAACACTTCAACACAACGTGTTCACACAGCTTTTGATGCGACAATAAATATTGTGTCGCAATAAATTTACCAATTACAGACACTCGTGTTCACACAGAGACATTCCATTTATACACTGAGTGTACGGTGTATAGTGTCGTAGTCTGAACCGGCCTTAATATTTGAATATGTGAACACTTTTACCTTTGAAATTTTCAAGAGATGTTTGAGCTCGTAACCGTAGTAAGGCAACCATCTGCTCTCCTTCTGCGAGTCCAGGGCCCACTGCGCGTGCAGCACCCGGCAGCCGCGCGCCGCGCCCAGCAACGTTTTGAGTGTCCGTAAGCTGTTATCATATATTAATCCATTGCACACGCGGCTGATGTCATTATTGTATTCATTATCATTGTTATGTGCATCTTTATATATACTGTCATTGTTTATTGGAGTGGAGACCAGATCGGCTTCATTATCAGATACGGCGGTCACTTCTAAACGTTGGTCAGTCACTGCATTCTCATTATTGGGTACTTTCAAACTTTCAGGACCATGTTTATTCCGATCGGTCAGCACTTTTCTCTTATATTTATGTTTCTCCACGCTTCTTAGTGTTGTCAGCTGGCTAATGTTACCTTCATTGTGTTCTATAAACGGTCCGTTTACATTCGTGTCGTCGTCCTCACACGAGCCGATGAGTACATGTGTGGTGTGACGGTTGACATGTTTCTGTAGTTGACCGTTCAGCGATCTGATCGCCGCGACTACCACTCGCCTCTGAGACATTGGCATTCCCGACAGAACCTGGAAAATGGCAGTAAATTTTTTTTTTCACCCTTTAATGGTCCACCGCTGGACCGGGACTCCTCTCATAGAATGATTTAGGGTTTTAGACCATAATCTACCATACAGGCCAAATGCGGATTGGTAGACTTCACACACCTCAGAAAATATTATATAAACTTACAACATCTCTAAGGCGTACAGATTTCCTCAAGTTTTCCTTCGCCGTTTTAGCGAGTGATATATAAATTTTAGTTGGTGTATAAATTTTAGGTGGATGGTAAATCAGAGTTATGTGCTAGTATCAAACCCGGACCCCCCGGAGTTAGAGGCTGAATTTCAAACCACTAGGGTATTTACTAATAATCCTTTAACATACTGATATTACCATTACATAAGCCACAGCATGAGGGCAATATGAAAGCATAGTCAAAACTAGCCTAAAATACGTCTGAAGTCCAAATAGGATACAATTCAAGTATCGATTTGAGGTTGAAATATTTCAAGTTTAACCAAAACAAAATCTTATTGGAGAGTTGTAATATTGCTGAAATACATAAATATTATGTACTACCAACACCAAATTTGCCTTCTAGAGGCGGGAAAGAGATATCTCTTCTGTTAATTAAAATCTTTATGCGGCTGATACATACGCAGGAATATGTTAATGTAATGTATTGGAAGTGCCGCCTCAATTATTTTACTCACAATTCTGGGATCGTTTGAAGGTTTTGGGCGCCGTTCTTCAGCCGTCTCTTTTCTTCTCCTGGGTGTTGTTAGAGACGCAAGATGCTTAGCTATCCGTTGGGCCTTGTTCAGGTTCAAATTCTTCTCCTGTGTGAGATTGTACTTCTTTGTCTTCTGCTGTCGTTCGGGCACTCTATCAACACGCGGCCGGTGTTTTCCCAAGTGTGTCTCTTTCGCAGCCAACGGCAGAGGTTTCTTTCTGGTTGTGCACGGAGGTTTCTGTTTATCTGGGAAAATGTGTTTTAGGATTATAAATTAATCATATTCTCACATCTATACTAATAAATAAAATTGGACTGTCCGTTTGTAATATTGAAATAATCACTTTTTACTAAATGCATACGCATGTAAGCATGGCACATATATCAAAATAACATTTTTTACAATTTCCGTCCGTCTGACTAAACTCTGGAACGACTGGAGCAATTTTGACGGTACTTACACTGGCAGATAGCAGATGTAACAAGGAGTAACTTAGGGTATTTTTATTTTTTATTTTTTTGTTAAATTCAAACGCAGTTGAAGACGCGGGCACCACTAGTAGTATATAAGTATATGTTGATAATACATGCATTTCACAATATTCACTATAACATATGTAGTATAAAAAGTACCGGAGACGCTTTCTTCCCCATCAGCTCTGGCCGTGAACAACTTCCTTCTGGACTTGGGTTCGAACAGGACGGGGGACAGTGACACGGGGAGCGCCCGTCGGGGCGCCGTGTTGATTCTGCTCGCCACATCTACACACAAATCACAAACACACATACATCAGAACATTGGCGTAACTAGGGTATTTGCTGCCCGGTGCAGCTTGAGACTTGATGGCCTTTAAAATGGTCAAAATAATTTCAGATCTCAGAACACAGTAGAGGAGATATATACATTTTTGAAGATCGTCAACTTTGATGCCCCTTTCCCTTTTGATGCCTGGTGCGACTGCACCGCTCGCACCCCCAGCTACGCCACTGCATCAGAATTATGTAATGGGTTAAAGAAATTTCAACCCTTTTAGTGGTTCACTGCTGGATCTGCTCTCACAGTGAGGGGGTTATATGCCATGGTCTACCACGCTGGTCAAATGTAGGTTGGTAGTCTTTACATATAGTGTAAATCAGGGTTTCCCAACCTTTATTTCACGGAACCTCCCCGAGCCAAAAATGAAATAATATTTTAATCCCCCAAGGTATATTTCAAAAAGTATAAGAAATGCACATTATTAGATTTAAAAAAAATTCAGCACTTGAATGTCAATTAGTCAATTAGGAAGAGTTTAGGAAGTTTACGTACTTGATAATTTTTTTGTTGGAAATGTAATTGTACGTATAACGTACACCACCTAGGGGGCGTGCCCGCCTGCTTGGGAAACCCTGATCTAAATCATTACATGTTGGAATAAAGTTCATAATTAGAAGATTGCATAATTCTGTTGACTATTAAGTTTAAATTAACCACAATATATACATATTTACCAATAGAATCATGTGTAGTGTTTCTTCTACTGGCCGTGGTGTTGTCTTCCGAGTCACTCGAGATCCTCAATCTTGCCGGTCTACCATCACTGTTCCCTTTCCCAGCTGCCAGTGTCGATGGTTCGAGGTTTTCTTTCTCAGCTGTCTCCTGATAAATGAAAGAGGTATGTCAATTCTTGTTCAACCCTTTTATCGGTGGACAGTTGGATGAAGCTCAGCTCGTAATTCAAAAGTTTTTGTGACGATTTCCTTCACTGTTAAATGCAATTATGTTTGATTTTAAAAAATGCATTTAGGCGGCTGTAGAGTTTAATGCGGACATGCACTTGCAATCTCGTCGGTATACGATATGAGTTAATATCTTGCACGTTTGATAGATAGATGATAGATAGATAGATACTTTATATCCTATACGTTGATGTCTAATAGATGAATAATACAGTTTGACTGGCCTCCTGATTTTCTGGTTAGAGACCCTGCCTGCAAAAACAGAGGTTGAGGGTTCGATTTCCACCCGGGATTATTTATTAAATAAAAAAAAAAAACATTATTTATTATTTGAAATTTAATTACCAGCAAACCACGCAGGGTGGTCGGTGACGGCAGGTCGGAGTTCCTGGTCGCTGTCTTGAACGACTGTTCAGGTATTCTCCTCGATGATGCAGTGCAGGCGTTCACCCACAGCGGAGACACCACCTTGCAGGCCAGGCTCAGTGCCCGAGCTCTTGTGTTCCTGGATCCAGCTGGTAATGGAATTGGAAATTTATCCGCGGAATGCCACTATATATGAAGCAGGCTTTTTAGTGGGTATTTGATTATTGAATCTGTTAAAGCATTACATTACAAACTTATTTTGTTTAGTAGATCAAAAAATTATTTAAAAGTGTTTATACAAAAAAAATAAAAAGTTATTTAATAATGAATAAAAAATTATTTAAAAGTATTTATTACCAATGTAAATGTTGTAATAAAAAATTATTAATAAAACCAATTGACAGCTGTCAAAAAAACGTAATTTTATTGGCAAAAGAATATTGAAAATTTTTGAAACAGCAAAACAGGGCATATGTCTCTGTATCTCTGTAATTTACGTCTGATGTTTTGTTTAGGAAAAGGCATATTGTAAATAGATTTTCCACCAAACATTGGCACGTCGTCGTAGGGTATATTACCTTGTGACCAAATCAAATGTGTGACGAAGGGGTTCCATTCTGATACGACGGTTGCGCCCAAAGCCTCCAGCTCAGCTTTCAGAGCGAGGGCCCTGCTTTCTGAACCCACGTCCACTAACGCTACCACTCCCCATAGAGCGTCGCGTGCCAATTTCTGAGGCTGTTTAAACTGCAAAGATTTGAAATATGAAGCAATTGCGAAAAGCTGCGATTTATTTTATTACAGATCACCCACAAGCAATATAAATTGAGGTTATAAGCAATTCTATGGAGTTCATTCGTATGTTGGTGAAATTGAAACCAAAACTATAATGTAAGATTTCAAATAAGTTAAGTTTTTACTTTTGACCCATATAACTTATACTTTCCGTATATAGTTATTACCTGGTTTACGGGCCCTTTATTAAATTTAAGAACCATATTCGTTAGCATTCTGATTAAAACAACTTGTGTATGCTAAATTTTTCGTACTATTCGATTCACCAATAATCACAAATCACAAACTCCTATTACTATTAGCATTTTAGCATAAGCAAGTACATGTATAAACATGTAGATATAAATCATGACATCTGTCAACTGTCAAGTGTTTAGTGCCAACAACGAAGTAGGTAAAACGGAACGTTTGTTTAGAAATCACAGATAATATAACAAGGATTATGAACACTAAATCAGCAAAAATTGGTTTGTATTTAAGTATAGGCATAAAAAATTATACGGAATATTTTGAAAAGAAAAAAATTATGTAGGAATAGGTATTTTACTATAATGGGAAAATGGGAATATTACTTTGAACAATAAACAGCTTCAAATCTTAGTACACATTTAAATTTACAGTAAAGCTTACAGACATTTAAAAGAAAATAATGTTATTGATCTATATAAATAAAACAAACTTAAGTTAAAAATGTACAGTATTTATTTAATTCGAAAATTAAAGTTCAGATTATTGTAATACCACTGCTTTGCTCCCGTGGTCGATAAAATTTATTTTGTTCACCCGTCATACTGTTATTTCGCCTTTAATCTCATATAGCGCTTATTTTATTTAGACGTATTCCAGTGTAGATCAGATATTTTATATTACCAGGCATGAACAAAATTTAAAAACCTGAAAAAGTAGAATTAAGTTACAATACATAAAAAGTAACTTCAGTTACAAATATTGCTCAAGCTTAATGACACACAGAGACATTTATACGATGATCTCCTTCACCATTATTGCAACAAGTGATATTTATTTTTTATCTATAAAACAAACTGGCTGTGGTAAAATTCACATACCTTAATAACAAGACTCGTAAGTAAATGTAGCATTTAAAATCTCAAAACAATGCTTCAGTTATTTCCTGTAGAAGGATGTATAAACTGACATTTCTTAATGTTTACAACTAGCACAGATACTACAATGGCCCTGCACAAGCTATGATAATCTAGTGATTTACAATTCAGCTTTCCACTCTGGCGGTCTGGGTTCGATCCTTGCAGGTATCTCTGACTTGGTAGGAGTTTAGTATAACATATCCAGATTTCCCTTCAAATTTCGGTTGGATATTATGTGAAATATTCTCCATCCAATAGTACAAAGAATCATTATCATCCATCCTAGTTTCGAACATTCCTAAACAAGAATCTTTGGCAACAATTTTAGTACCCGAAAATTCAGAATGAGCGAAAATTGTTTGAAGGTTACATTGAATTATCTACTTCAGACTCATATAATGATCCGTATTACACAACAGAGATCTTAGATGAAAAAGTTCCTATACTATTTAGAAACATAGCTCTGAGGCCAAGCAATACTAAAGAGAATACATATTTTATGTCATGAAGAAGAACCAAATATCAATCGACATCCTCCTCGTGGGATTGACTTGTGGATTACACAAATGTATTTTTTTTTCTCAACAGGAAGAAAACTTTCAAAAGGTGCCCTGACGCCTTGGGAAAGATTCAATGTCATGTGGGATTTTTATCACATTAAAACCACCTCAGAGATCTATAAGAGGATACCAGCACTTAATGGCTCCGGTAAATGGCATATCGGGACTTAACAGATCCGGTACCTTGACTGGTATGAGGATTTGCAGTCACTCAAAACATTGTTTTTCCCAGGATTACTGGGTAGAGGACTCCAAGCTTCCCCTCTTCGAAAGACGAACGTGAGAAAAAGAACGTATAGAATCTAACACTAAAACCAAATAATAACATAAAATGACAAGAAAGTAGGAAGATAATCAACTTCAGAACAGTGCAAATAACAGCTTCATCTGTCTGTCTTTGTCAATCTTAACAGACTGGATATACCTTACGCACACAGTTAACCAATTCCATAAACGGGTCTTTCTTTTCTTTGAGAACTTTGCGTCTCCACTGGTATTCTAAGATCATATCAGAAAAATTAGGGGGATGCTGGCTGCCTAGATGGTAGTAACGTTTGACTAGTCGCCACTGTGTTTCTGTTTCAGTCCGGGCATCTTCGGAATCGCTTAAAGGATCTGGGTCGCTATTGTACACTTTTTTATGAACAAAACCATTTTCACTAAGTGAATCGTAGGCTCGCCAACAATCTGTAAGGATCGTGGTACCTTCGTTTACATGCTTTTTTATTAAAGGCACAAGTTCATCTGATTGAATGTTATCCGGACAAAATTCTAGCCGGAAATCATAACTACCGTTCTCAATTATTCCTATCAACCACTTCGCGACAGTAATTGTACCAATCACATATGGTACTCCTGGACAAGCAGCGCCCGCGATCTTTCAGTATATCTTCTCTAAGTACCGTTTCATAGTTAAACTTGTGACTGTAACAGTACATGAGATAAAATATGTGGGGCAACGTGATCTTTGCATTTTGAAACCAGGTGCCCGTTGCTCGCGAAACGCCTGATTTATTGCGGCACGTACGCTTCCTACAGACGAATGTCCCCACATTTTTATTCATTGCGTAGTGAACCGTCATTGGGGTACGATGCACCCGGCAATGCCTGTCACCTACTATCAGGCCCTGTACTGTAGCAAAAACAACACATTGTTCATGTGTACTCAACTCTTTAACTAGTTTCGCTATACTGAACATGCCGATTAATTCTGAAGTATACAAAGCCCTTTTAGCTGGGGTATTCTCGAATGCTAATTCATCATTATCTTCATCATATTCAGCGAGATTAGGCCAGTTTGTTGACGGTTGCAAACTCAAATCAGCCATCGTTTAACAGAGCTCAAATAAATCCCGTATCACAACACAGAACTCAAAAACTATCAAGTCACAAAAGTCCTTATGAATAGGACAAGAAACCTTAAAAACACAGTTAAAGACGTATTAGTTTCAAGAAATGAACATTTTAGACTAGGCAATCAATAAAAATTTGGTTACAACTTTACGTTCGATTAGGTTATCTTTGTAATTATTATATTTATGTCAGAACATAAAACGACGTGAGCTGTCAAATGAGAAACAAAACCAGGGCAGTAGCTTTCGTTGCAGCCCTCGATGTATTTAAAATATTTGTATAAAAATTCAAAATTGTTAAATTTTGAATTGATTAACTATAATTATAACATTCTCATTTATTTATAATGATAATACTCATCTATACAATGTTGTTTGGCAGAATAGACAATACGCGAGAGCTTCGCGCTGCGGAAAACTGCACACAGAAAAGAATACTTTGAGTGAGAGTGAGAAGTGTTATGCAAAAAAAAAACATTATTTGTATAACGTATAATATATTTTTTTCGAATTTTATCCAAAACTACATAGGGAGGCCTCCGCGCTCTGATAGTGGTACCACTGGATAGAGGATATTATATCCCATAGGATACAATCAAAGTTTTAAGAAAAATCTAGGTGTGTGATTCTAAACCTCGATTGCTATTCTTGGCCAAAATTGTATTTCTTTGACTTCTGACATCCTGGTACCTGGCTTATTGCAACCTTATGATTATGTTTGTTTATTTATTATGACATGAAAACGATGGTTTTCTTTATCTGAAAAAATTGAGGATTTTTAATACAATTACTTGATATATAAACCCTTTGCACTCCGTTGTCGCCGTATTTGCGACATTAAAAAGCTATCAGCAAATCCGCTGTCGCCGTAGCGGCGACATGACTGTTTTGCTGAATCGGCGCCCTTAACAGTTAGGTAAGCAAAACAGTCTGTGCTTATCTTATAGGGTTTATGATACGTTTATTATGCTTACATTGTAATAAGAGTAGAAAGTGCTCTATATACATTTATTTCGTTACATTCATAACGTAAAAACCTTTCGTGTAGTGAAGATGGAAGGCGAAAATTTTGACGATAGTTGTGAAAAAAGTGATGTGGAAGATGAACTCGAGTTTGCGTTGCTTGCCGACGATTTAAGTGAAATAGTATTAGAAGATCACTTAGAGATAGATAGTGACGATAGTGACGTAATAGTAGTTAGAAAAAAAAGAGGAAATGCAATTATTGAATCTGATTTAGAGGATGAAGATACACCATCTGTAGACGGCGATGTATGGAGTAATATTACGGGAAGCGACGTTCCTTTGGAAAAAATCAATTTTTCAACAGGAACTAAAATACCAGGGCCACAAGTTTTCAACATCGAGGAACCATTACAATTTTTTAAACTGTATTTCACGGAAGAGTTAGTGGACGAAATAGTGTCAGAGACAAATAGTTACGCCAAGAAAAAATTGAAAAATAAAACTCTTTCCAAAGATTCTATATGGCATACATGGCGCGACACAAATAAGGATGAATTTTGGGCCTTTATCGGTGTAATTTTGAATATGGGAACTGTGGTTCTGCCAAATGTTCAAGATTATTGGTCTACTAGTGCAAATACCAAAATACCATTTTTTTCTCATGTGTTCACTAGAAGCAGATTTAACCAATTATTTTGGATGTTACATTTAAAAACAGTTAATCAGCCACAAACAGACATCAGAACACGGATTCAACGGGTCAGTAATTTTATGGAATATATCAATTCAAAATTTGCGGAATATTTTGTACCAGGACAAGATATATGTGTCGGCGAATCGGTAATAAAATTCAAAGGTAAAATTAGTTTTATAACCTACAATCCAAATAAGCCTACAAAATGGGGCAAAACCATATACGTTTTGGCTGACTCAGAAACTGGATATATATACAATATCCTCCCATATTATGGTAGTATTACCTCCGAAAATCTTATAAATCCTCAATTGCCTGTCAGTACTAGAATTCCATTGCGCCTGTATAACAATTTATTGTCGAACATACCAGATGCACAAGGTTACCATATGTATACAGATAGATATTACACTAGCATTGTCCTGGCTGAAGAATTATTACAAATAAAATGCCATCTAACAGGTACAATAAAAATCAATCGCAAGGGCATACCTGATCCAATAAAGAAACCCAAATTCGGTGAAAACAAATCGATTGCTTACAAAAAGGGAAGAACGATGATATTGTCTTGGAAAGATAAAAGGGTGGCTACGCTGTTAAGCACCAGTGATAGCGCTGGATTCGTTACAAAAACCAGATTCGTAAGAGGAGGTGAACAACAAAATGTGGAAAAGCCAAAAATTGTTGTTAACTACACGGCTTCAGTGGGCGGTGTCCATCGCGCTGATCAATACGCGTCGTCATATTGTTTTCTAAGAAAATCTCTTAAGTGGTGGAGGAAAATGTTCTTTTGGGGAATGGAGATATCGGCAATAAATGCATACATTTTATATAAGTGTGTAAAAAAAAGCAACAACGAAAAACCACTGTCCCATTTGAAGTTCGTCAAGAGATTAGTCGATCAACTCGTGGGTGACTTCCGCGAAGATCGATCAAGATTCATTTCAGCAACCGAAACAAGACTGGACAAAAAACTACACGTATTGCGAAAAGGCAAGAAAAGAGATTGTATTGTGTGTTCTAATAGAGATGAAAACGGACCACGACGCGAAACTTCGGAATACTGTGACACTTGTCCCGGTAAACCGCGAATGCATATGGGCAATTGTTTCGAAAGATATCACACGTTAAGACATTTTAGGTCCTAAAATTTGTGTTTTCTTTTATAATATAAGTTACAATATGTTTTGTTTATAAAATAGCTAAGAAATCAAAAAAAAAGGAAGGTTTTATTGAAACGACTCTATTTTTCTTCTACATCATGGTTATATACTTGGAACTAA
This sequence comes from Myscelus amystis hages, assembly GCA_018244895.1. Classification (NCBI taxonomy): domain Eukaryota; kingdom Metazoa; phylum Arthropoda; class Insecta; order Lepidoptera; family Hesperiidae; genus Myscelus; species Myscelus amystis. Next base: position 10 of record DWQT01005384.1, on the reverse strand, counting down.
GATAGTGCGG
>DWQT01005383.1:0-10350 GCA_018244895.1 Myscelus amystis hages | reverse complement strand
GAAATAAATTTATTTATATAATATATTCATTATATTTATTATTGATTATCATTACTTTTGGATCACCCCTCGTAGTTACATCAAACAAAATATGTAATCATGTAAGTGGACGCAGACTATATGAAATAGCTTCGTGAGGGAAATAAAAATCGTTGCATTCTTGCCCTTTTTAAATATTCTATGTCAAACAGACGTAAAAGTCCACCTGGTAGAGTAACAAATAATAATGAATATGACAGACGTTTGAAAGGAATGATAACGTATGCTACTTTATGTCATCTGCAGCTGTGAATGCCTATAAGAGAAGTCTGATAGGAACCGATGATTTTAAATCGGATATGCCAGACGCCTTTCCCGCTAAATATGTATAATTAAACTCATTGTCAATAACATTATGACGCTCACTGCGTGCAGATTTAATCGAAAATCCATTGATTTCGCTACAAGTATTTAAACATGCCGAAGTGAATCGTTTGCGTTCCTTAAATAAAATATTTTTCAAATGACATTGTAACACACTGATGAATTACGATAATACTATAATATATAAATACTAATAAAATGAAATACCTAGTAAAGGAAAATACCTACTGAATACTATACTTACTAAATACTATCCATATTTAACCCAAAATACAAAATTGAAAAAAAAAAACTATACCTTCTAGTTTGAGCGCAAAAATCAGCATAATGTGGCAGGGAAAAATCTTAAATATTGTACGAACAAAATATGAGTTGTTATTTTTTGTAATAAAGTTAACATGGAATTAACAAAACAAATAAAACTTTATAAGGTAACTTTAATGCAGCTCAATGAATGCAAAGTCAATGAACAAAAAGTTACCTCTTTTAAAATCCACTAAACAAGAACAATAAGTTAATATTTTTTACTTCCTACATTAAAACAGCATTTTTTATCTCGGTAACATCCATTAATTAGGACTTCGTAACTCCTTTAAAATAAAGAACCAATTTAAACACCTAAAAGTTATCTTAGTAAGATAAAAACTTTTGAAAATCGTTTTTAAAATTAACAAATCAGTTAATGAGGAAGTTTTTATTATTTGTAAGAATATGATGTATTATACATATATGTATTTTTATCATTACGAGCGGAGCTGGTACCATTCAAAGATGAGGTAAAAACATGTGTATAGACACGGAAAGGATTAGGCGTTATGGCGTAGTTGTCCGGGGTCAGGGGCCAGCCCCACACTATTCAAATAATATAAAGCCATCAATGCGTGCTCAGCTGCCGGCAACAGGCACTACTGTGGACAAAAACAAACGAATTCGCACAAAATAGCTACTTAGTATATAAAATGTATAATTAATGTAGTAAATAATGATGTGAAGAGAAAACGTAGCTTAGGATCGACCATTAGTAACTTTTAGTTTATTAGTCAATAACTTGTGATATGGGTCAATATGACGTGCCTACTACAATGATGCGCATTCTCAGGTATTAAATCATACAAATATATTATTTAGTCATTTCCCGGTCGATCGGCCTGTAGTACCGGTTGAACTGGGTATGTTCCAGTTCATTTAATTTTGTAAGGATCATTAAATGTTGTCAAATTCTTGTATCGTTAAATCCTAAATCTGTTATCGAGTTTGCTTTGAATATTTACCTCAATCCATCCTCGCTTTAACAGGCCCTGGAATATGGGGGCGATAATGAAGTACATGCGATTTATATTTCGTATTGCTCGACAAGGGACACGCCCACGAAGTATCAGATGCGAGAAAATCGAAAAAACTGCGAAGCAACTCTAAGAGTATTCATTGTATAACATACCATTGTAGGTTGACACACTGAATGTTCCAAAATTGAGTAATTTCGCGATAAGGATTAGTTTTAGATATATGTATAATAGGTATAATATATACATTATATTTATGTACTTAGTAGCAGTAATAGTACTCCAACAAGTGCTTTCCTTTAAACGGACTTTGCTGAAGTTTGGTGGCTAGAACGTTTATTCACCGATTACCAATTGTTTGCCGTCAATTCAACGCTCATTTGATTGATTGACCGTCCGTCTGTTATTGGTATAGTACTGCGCACATCACCGGTACTAAATCGACCATATTAAATAATATACCTACATAATATGTATATTGAAATACAATTGTTTAGACGATTTTTCTAGTACACAACGCTCTTTCGCCGATCCGTCAATGGGTAAGGGACTCCTATCATAGTCCTATAATCCTATTGGATGCAAAGACGTCCACGATCGGCACATTAGGATTTGTCAATGAACATATAATAAACTAACAAACATTCTCATATTTTTATAATAACGTGAAGAAATGATAACAGTTATTGGATTCTAACGTTTAACCGCCACATATCTTCGAATTCGAATAACTCGATTTAGGTTAAATTAGGGTTATAAATATCGCGGCTGCTGACAAAAGATTGTTTAAAAAACGAGAATAATGCATGCACTCTTAAAATAAAATAAAACTTGTTTTAAAGTATTAATGTGGCGATTAAATAATTAAAATTTCAATCACAAATTATCGATACAATCAATGAACCAGCTATATCATGCGAATCTTAGTCTCAGGTAACATTATGATGATGCATAAAATTTATCATCTCGCAAAGATAACTACGTCACACGGGCATTATGTCGCTGTAGATTAAGCGAAGATCTATTGAGCGGGCTATGGGCTGCTCCCGGTTTTTCTAGGAAAGCTTTGCTTCGAATTCAAAAAGTTCGAATAAATCGCATCATAAATAAGGGAGACGATAGACCTCCGTTGGTTCAAAAACACAAGAGCTATACGACCTTACACTGACGAATGTTTGGGTTTAAGAAGCCGTAATAGCGAATTACTTTCATTACGTCTTTTCAAACACTGAGAGAATAGGCCACATCCTCGCTTCTTATCAGGCGAGATAGTGATCAGATGCCAGCTTGTTTCAAATACTATGCTGAAGATGGGTCTCCTAATCCACAAGTAAACTAACTTAAACTGAAATCCGGTACAATCACGAGTGAAATTCCTTCTGATGGCTTCTAGAAGCGCCATTGATACTAGAATATTGATACTTAATCGATATCGATTTCGATAATTAACTCGAAACATCACAAAAACTTTATTGATAGCTACCGTAGATAAAAGTGAGTATCTATCTACCATAACGCATGTTTTCTTTGGCTATAAGAAAATCATTCTAGTTATCTCCATAATTATAACCGCGCCGTCGGCGATCACTGATATGATATTGCTAGTCAAGTGTAACATCGATAATGTATCTGTAGATTTAAAATAAATCAACTTGGCTATCTATATATTACATGTATCAATCGCCTTAGATGTATTTTGTTTGATAATATTAAAATATTTTTTAACCCTTTAATAAAACCCGATCGTCATGTGGTCTTGTGAACGCGCTGTTATTACATTGATTTTATCCTAAAATATTATGTAAATATTTATGTAAATAATGTTAAATAGAAATTATAGCTATATAATTAGGTATAAAAAAAATGAATACTTCAGGCGAATTATAAGTGAAATTCTAGCACTTGGCTAGCCTAGCCTATTCGTAATAAAAATAAAAAATAAAACTAACATTATTCTGTTTAGGTAATGGTTTTTAACACATTTATTTTTAATCATATATCCCAGTATAAAACATCGACGAGGCGCTGATACGAACAGAAGCAGCACAATGATCATAAGCAAATTGTATAAATACAGTACCTTATGTTTATATAAACGACATTCAATCAATGTAAGTTATAGTTTACGACATCTACATTGGATAAAACAAATACAAAATACCTATACCTATAATGCTATACCTATCTAATATTGCTCGTTATAAATGAAATGTTTAGAAATAATTTACATATGGGGATGAGTATGTGAATGTCATAGTGTTTTGTTGATTACGACATGTGGCTGTATATTAATGAGGTTACGACTTTCTTCACCTTGAATCATCTTAATTCAACAGGTTTCTGAATCGGCGAAGTAAATTAAGTACAATGAGAAACAGTGAATACAACTAGAACGATAACAATTGGATTGGCTACCTCCACTAGACGATCATGTACGTGCGATCAGACGATGTAGACAACAGGCCGGCGCGTCGCTAATGACATTCAATCATCATCGTGCAGGTGCAGTATTCACTAGCACTCGTTAACGTTTAACATCTTAAGTAAACCGTCCCAAGGAGTGGTGTCCCACTTTCGTTGATGACCGGTGGTCAACAGTACACAGTTTCACAGAATTAACGATTACTTTCACTTGAACATCGAAATACTCCAAAATTCACCACCTGACGATAAACTTGCCCAAAATCACTGCGGCCGACCGCCTCGATTCGTCGGTAGTAATATGAATTTCAACGTAAATACCAATTTTAGGGCATAAAACAACTCGATTATCAATTTGCATTAAATAGCCGACCGGTTTCTGTCATACGATTAACATTTGTTTACAATAATGACGAAGACAGCGGCGCGATTACATGCAAAACGTTCGCGGCACGCGTCAACCGGCGACCAGCTACACATGAAACACTGCGCGCTAGCTCTGACATTCGAGAGTGCGAGCCCGTTTCGCCGCGCGCCGCTCCGTCGGACGGCTCTCACTTACGTCGTTCCGCCACTGCCGCTGAGGGTTTTTAACGAAGATATCCGAATCTAGCCGAACAGATTGCATACACTAGACGGGTTACCGCCAAATCGTGTTTTCCTTTACGCTCTTATCGTATAGTAGGGAAAAGATAAGAGGGAGAAATTTGCGTACAGACACCAATAGATATCGTGAAATTTCCTTTCCGGGCCGGTGACTGATAGTCATAATGTGCGTAACATAAAGTGAAGTATCTACCTATCAGAAAAAATATATTTATTGGCTTTTCATAGCAAATTTTTTGTTGGTTTCGGTTCCGTTATTGCATTTCTTAAGCACAAGAGCTGCTGAAATAAAAATTCTTTTTTTGTTTTTAGCAGGTAGTTATGGAGAATATTCAATTAAGAGTAATGAGATGTGAACATTTACTATGGAATTATAACCTACAGTGAGTTATTATAACTTGCTGACGTAGGTATGTATTATAGTTTACGATGTTAAAGTTTACAAAAGTTTTAGACGTTATTTCCTTAACAACTTGTACTTGACCTTAACATTAACCCAAGTAGTAAAATTGTTGGAGCGGCGAAAGAGGTGATCGCATCTTCTACGTATCGTTAAAGTATCTATACTACCTATTTATTTTACTATAATACTATTTAGGAAATTTATTTATGTTCTTTAACTGAAAACGAAAAAAATGTATCCGAGGTAACTTTGGGATATACAAATTAAGATCGAATAGGTTAAAGATGCAAATAACATAAAATTGTGAAAAGAAGAAGAAAGAAAAAAGTCATCTGTTGTAGTTATGCAATTCGTTTGAAAATTGACTTATTTAATTTAGTGTTATTTTGAAATTCTTATTAATTAAATTACTCTGGATACTGGCGCAAATGACATCAATCATGTTTCCAAGATGTTGCCTATTTATTGTTCCTTTATAATGCTGTGTTAAAGAGATGTGCATTTGACAAACAATGCTCTCTATTAAATTCATCATTAATATAATATTTACCTAATATTTACATGTTCTTAAGTAGTTTATATATACCACTTCATAATATGTGAGCTGTATCTACAACATTCATTTCATTAATAACACGAAATTGTCACTGAAAGATAACATCGACAAGTGTTAATAAATTGCCATGATAGTATTTTATGGAAAACAATTATTTTTTAAGTGTGTTTTGTCATGCAACTGCATTATTACAAAAAAGATAGTAGATGTTTCTTCGAACGTTACTTCGCATATTATGGTAAGTAATATTTTAAAATATACGATTGTCAGCTATGGAAACATAGCAAACGTAAACAGATAGATTTGAAGTTATCATCATCGTCACCATCGTGAGCGTATTCTAGTCCACTGGTGGGCACGCGTCTCCCCTTATGTGTGCCCTGTCTGTAGGCAACAATCTTTTTAAGTTATGATCTTAAATGTTAATCTCTTAATTTATTCTCCATATAATTTAGTTAAGACACGTCGTAACGAATAATTTATGTTATTCGTATTTAAAAAAAATCTTATGGCAAGCGAATACGTCAGATGTGTAGTTTTCTGTGAAGTGTGATTACAATCTGGCCCACGCGACCCCATTTACGTAGTACTTTGAGTCTTTACCTCATAGGTTTTTACAACGAGTTCCACGAGTTTCACCTCCATTTATTACACTGTCCTTAGATACCTAATATGTATAGTCACACGTGTATTTTAAAATACTCTAGACCAATTGGCAATGCTTTTCGAAGTAGTCAAATTATAATATCGATTTTTCAATTCCTATTATAAGCATTAAGAACATGTGTAATTCTCGTTACATATCAAAAACTACATCAATATGTAATAACGCAGGACTAAAAACACAAGACTGACCGCATGCCATTTGTTAAAATTTTCCAATGTGGTAAAAAATTGTAATTTACTTTAATTTATTCGATAAATATGCCGTCATAGCATAATACTGCTGAATACATAACGTATTAATTTAGGTAAAAAAAAGATTAAATCCGCTGATACATTTTATAACTCGATACGGTTTACATTTGGAGGATCTCATTTAAAAATTGTTTAGTTATTTCTTGTGCCATTTAATCGATGAAATAACAATATATCATAGATCTACGTACTGTTCACCCATTGTTACGAAGCGACAAGAGGTAATTACTCGATTCGATATCACAACATATTTCTAGAACAGGTTATAATAAATAAAGCATGATAATACGACACAGTGATACGAAAAAGTTCGTGAATTTAAACAATCCCCAGTTTGTCAAAAGATAACACCCCTGTAGTCTACTCGTATATGCGGTGAATGCAAATCGAAAGCAATTTGTAAAGTAAGATAGGATAGCTAATCATGATCATCATCACGTCCGTCTATTGTTCCACTACTGAAAATAGGCCTTTCCTAAGGTATGCGAGACTCGGTCGAACACTGATCTCTTACAGCCTCACCACCCTTCGTATGCTTATCGGTCCAATGCGCTGGAGGGCGCGCAGCAGTGCGCTCGCCGAGTCGCGACGGCGTCAGGTATTGAAACCGGTTTATAAACTCCGCATCGATCACGCAGGTAATGCCAGGAAGGGTCTCGTCTCTAGTACTACGACAGCATCTAAACGTACAAAAAGTTCCATGTTTTGGGTCCAGTGAGATTCCTAATGTTACTGTGAAATACAGATTAAAATACTTCAATCTTTCAATTTGTCGCGTTCAAAATATATAATGCATTAGTTAGGTAGTTGTAATGAGTACATGGCCGAATATCCTGTTGTCGATCCGGTATAATATTTCAAAAGCGTGTTTGTTTAGCTCCGATATTTCGTAAACGTTCCGGGGTTAAGGCTGAACTGATGCGGCGACGCGCGGTGATAACTCCACGCACTGTGTCGGCCGGGGTCGCGGGCGGCCCCGAAGGGAATAGCGCCGATAGTGCCGCGTCCGGATCCTGGTCTGTTATCTTATCGCCTGTCAAGTGCACGGTATAAATGTATCAACTTCCATGCATTGTGTGTGACGAGTGTTACCCCATGGTAGTATTACGATTGTAATAATAACATCGATACATGCCTCGATATAACCAGGCGGTATAAAGCGTCTTCAGCTTAGAAACAAAACATATTTAAAATTATATTCGTAAGGATTTTCTTGATAACATATTTAATATGTATATTACGTACAAAGTATTTAGAGGAGATTATAACAGCACACATTCGAATTTGATATTTATGTTAATACATAATCATAATTTATTCATTTTTGTACTTTAATTATATACCATTACAATGTATACATATAAAATACATTGTGAACACAAAAAAATATTATGATATTATAATAATTATTAATATTTTTACATTATTAATATTTTTATGATGTGTATATTTTGCACGAAGCATTAATAATTGTATTAGGACTGCACGACACTCTAGTTACAGATTATTAATAGTTAAAAAATTGATGTCTGCTTCAAATCGTTAAAAAAACAACCCTGTAAACACCATTGTCTATTATCATTATTATGTAGTTAGCTTTTGGTTTTTTCGTATTTCAACTACGGCCAATCAACGGTCTATAGTCTCTAAAGCTCGTACATAAACATTTTATAAGGTCAATTTTCAAATTAGCTTCCTCGCGAATTACATGGAGCCAGTGGAATTTCCAAAGTGGCATGAAATAGGGAGTATAAATTTTATTACTATCGATAATGTTGCCGATGGTAGCGTAAAAATCGAATGCGATTTATCATGAAAATTCATCAGACAGGAAATTACTACGATATTACACATTTTTGTCATATTGAATGTTTTTTATCCCATTATAAAATTTCGTATACAAAAAAAAATGTCGTTTTACGTTAAGCCGACAGGTAGTAAAGAAGGAAGAAACCAAGAGTGTACAACTGTCATAGTATTCTCAGTGAAGGTAGCAGTGGTGATTCTGTCGACCTCATTGCCGCTCGGCGGAAGAGTCCGCCATTCCAGCGGCGTTACGAGATTTCTTGGCCTCGATCTATGACCGAAATTGTGGAGTCTCGCGTTCGCGGGCTCTCTCATGTTTCGCTATTTCTGGTTTCCTAATCCTATAACAGTGGGAAAATGCATACCGATTGTATCTAGTAAGCATATTTTACTATGCTTCGTATATTTTTTAAAGATACCGTCATATAAAACTATTTTATGATGTGCCGTATCACGGTATGAATAAAATTGTAATAATTGAAAACTATTTAATTTTAAGTACATACTTATTAATTCCACAATAAAAATTATAAAAGCTAAATCCATATTTTTTTTTACAGCTGACGCCATAGATAACGGAAATATTCGTTTAGTGCTGCTATTTACTGGCTTGAGGGCCCCGTTTGTGGACGAAAAATCTTTTTATTCTTTTAACATTAAATTGGCAGCATGCCAGTTTGTGTAGGTACTAACAATTATTAATATTAATTAAATAAGGGGCAAACAATTATTTCGTACCGAATAATTGTTTCTCCAATAGACAAAACACTGCAATAGATATTTATGATAGGTTGGTAAAACATCAACAACGGTAAAATGTCAAATATGGCAGATACACAGTAAAAACACATAGCGTCCACATTTAAAAGACAAATTTTGATGTATTCTACTGGCAGAAACATTAATATCATATGCAGAAAATATCTCGAACTTTACCTGCTATTGCATAAATAAGTGCAGAAATAACACGCGCATTTAAAGCTAGATTTAAGAACAACGTTCTACATATCCACTAAATTTATTTTGCATTTATGTTTTTTCCAATTGCCATTATATCTAAAAAAAATACTTCCGTATCTTTATGCGCTGATGTTGATGTTGTTTACAAGAACGGGTTAGTGAAGCCTGATGATGACGGCAATCATTATAAGTGGAAACATTTTAGAGCCATAATCCATAAACATCTAAGTATGGATGTAATTTGAAAAATGAAGAAAATCAGTGTAAAACTTTTTATGAATCGACATATTATGATACCACTGATACTGATACTGATAGCACTGACGGGAATAAGAAATAAACCTATATCCTTTTTTTATTTCTGATAAGGATTTTTGTAAAATTTCATGACATCGTCTATTTGTTGTCTTTAAACAATCTGAAGTCATATTTAGGTTCACTACAATACATGCATATTTTTTTTATGGCAACCTCTACGTTTTTAAATTGTTCTACAATAAAATAACATTAATTTTAGTTCGGTTTTACGCCATTATTACAAGATACGAATTGTTACGGCAAACAATAAATAATATTGTAGTAGCATGTAGCTAGTAAAACGGTAGAGTATTCAATATTTGTAAACAAATGCAAAAACAAGCATGCGACTATAACCGGGCACGAAGCCAACGCTGAAGTATCCGGAAAACTATTTAAAAAGATTCTCTCTTTTATCTCGAAAAGAACTCGTTCAACTTGTGAAAAATGAATCTCTTCGCGTAATCTTCGGTAGATATATCACTGGCATTTGGAACGATGTCATTACCCTTTCACGTTTGTATGCTTTTTAAATGGTCCACATATAACTTTTGTAAACTTTGTAATAAGCAATTTTAATTAAACTAATAATTTAATTTAGAAAATCAAAACATGCCTAGTGCCTATGAAAGATCTGTTGTCATTTAAATAAGGAGTCTTACTTAGCTATGCATTTTTAATTTTGTTCGATTCTAGAAATCAAAATAACAAGAGGTGCAAATACACAGTTAGCGCAA